>NDFZ01005483.1:1082203-1140235 GCA_002192655.3 Mamestra configurata
TCCCACACCGATGGCCTGGTGAGGGTCGCGGGTAGCCGATGGATGCGAGACGCACAGGACCCGTCCTTGTGGCGACACTTGGGGGAGGCCTATGTCCAGCAGTGGACGTCTTTCGGCTGATATGATGATGATTAGTAGAATACTAGAAATTGTAACTTTTCTAACTTTAGTAAGTAATTGTTTGTTTGAGTTGTATTTTGTTATACGGCATTAACATGTATGTTAAGGGGTTAATGTATCGTCGATACGGTTAGCAGTTTGGTTTCCGCGCTGGGTGCAAGACCTCCCTTGCGAAACCATGCTAAAGTATGACAATCAAACAAGGATCAAAAGACCGCCGTGCACTGGTAACCGGCGGTCCAGGCACCGCGACTGCCTGCAAATGCATAGGAATGAAAAGAACTATTTTGGTAACAACGCTCATCAATGAAGCTTCGAGGACAGCAGTGCGATTCTGTAAACATGTCGAAGTGAGGGCTTGGATGAAGTGATCACGAGGTGAGCTGTCAATCCATATAATCAAGATGGAATGACAGCTCACTTCGTGATCATGTGACATCTTGATTATATGGATTGACAGCTCACCTCGTGATCACTTCACCCAAGCCTTCACTACGACATGTTCACAGAATCGACCGGCTGTAAACATGCCAAAGTGAAGGCTTAGGTAAAGTGATCACGACGAAGTGTCAATCCATGTTATCAAGATGGAATTACAGTTCACCTCGCGCTCACTCCACCTGAGTTTTCACGGTAAGGGGTTCACAGAATCGGCCGGAAGATTGTCGGACGTGTAAAGGTTGCGGTTTGCGGCGCTGTACCCGTGGCAACAGTGGACAAGAGCGGTAATTTTTGTCCCGCCAACAAAAACTCTACCATCAGCTCAGCGCTTTAGACATTCATAGTTTCAACTCACCTTTGTTACTTTTTACCCTACTAAACCCACGAGCATGGCAAGAAATAACACATGATATCGACACCTGCAAGGAATAACATCGTAACTCAGTTTTAGGCCATTTTGAGTTACAATCATATTCGTGCTGTACAAAAAATATATATTTTTTTTGCACTCTCCCCTGCGGCTAAATTCCTTTGCGCACAGATTTTTACGGAGTAAAAACATTGTAAGTGAGAGACTACTGCAGTTAAAAAAATGGTATATTTAGTTACACATCATCTTCATCATTGTTTAAGCTCTCAACGATTAGTATAACATTGTAATACAAGTTACACTCTTGTTCTTGGAATAATTATTAATATTAATATTTCTTATTAAATAAGCTTTCATCGTAACCTCAGTTACAATTATTTCATTCTTGAATAGCGAATAAAAATTCTTGTCAATGTCCACGGTGTGACTTATAAAAATGCAACTGAGCCTGATAAAACTATGCTAGAGTATGACCACGCTTTACATGTTGCCAATAAAAATGTGGTTAGGGCTTTAAAAGATAGCGACAAACACCGAGCATAACAAACTGCTACAACAGAATTAGAGTGCTCAACTCTAATTCTGTTGTAGCAGTTTGTTATGATTTACAGAAAATTTTGAATACTCCTCAGTCAGAAGTTTCTGTCTTTTATTATAAAAGAAAACTGGCTTGTTATAACTTCACTATGTATGATATGGGTAAACATAAAGGGTATTGCTACTTGTGGGACGAGACCATTGGGCGCAAAGGCTCAAACGAAATTAGTAGTTTTGTATTTGACTATATTAAAACCAAGGTTCGGGAAGGGTACAAGGAGTTTAATTTTTATTCTGATAGCTGCGGCGGTCAGAATAAAAATAGAAGTATTCGCAATGTATGCGTATGCTAGCACAATATTTAATGTAGACATACATCACCACTTCTTCGAAGTTGGAAATTCAGTCAGAGGGCGATGCAATGCATGCACTTATTGAGCGGAGCAAAAGGAACAACATTATATACGTTCCTCAGCAGTGGGTTACTTTGATTAGATGTGCGAAATCTAATGGTGAGCCTTATGTTGTCAAGGAAGTAAATCAAGACACCATATTAGATTTTAAACAAATTTTGTCATGTTACAATAATTGGGAATACGATGTCAACAATGTGAAAGTCTCCTGGAGCAAATTTATGCACATCCGTTTTATCAGTGACTTACCAAATATGATTAAGTTTCAATATGATTCCCTGAGTGACAGTGAATTGGCAATAGATATAGCTCAGAATAAGGTTCGGGCAGTTACTCGTCGCGCTGACAAGGGGAGGTCCCTTGAACAAAACAATGACCAAGAGTTACCTATCAACATTTTGAAGGCTTATAATGCGCCTTTGCCTTTAACTACTGCAAAATACAAAGACTTGATGAGCTTGTGCAAAAGCAATGCTATCCCAACGATCTATCATGATTATTATATAAATTTACCACACCTTAATTCAACTCAGCCAAATAATGCGTCTGATTCCGACTAAGCACCCTATTATTAATTTATATTTTACAAAGACTGATTAATAGTTATAGCTGTGATTCTTTAAAGAGTTTAATCTTTGCTAGGTGCTTAAAAGCTATGTTTGTTTCTTAAGATTTTTTTTATTTGATTTTGGTAGTAATTGTAGATAGTGTTAGGTACTTTTCATTCATTTGAATAATTAAGCACGTTTTGTTGTGTTAATGTTTGTGTTTATATACTTGTTTCTCCTAATTGATTGAAAAGGCATAAAAGTTATACTAACTAATGTATAAAATTGAAGTAATTGATGACCAATAGTCAATTGTTGGTAAAATTTTATAAAATACTACTAATGAGTGGGTTTAAGTAATTTGCTGTATGTAAGACTTCTATAATAAAATGTAATAAAGACAATTTCAATTTTTTTAACACTCTTTTTATTTGTATGGTAACCCGAAAATGCATTTAAATACATTTTATGAATTGTATCTCAGACATACAATTTTTTTATTTTATGAAGTACCTAATAACACACTTTATGCGATTGTATGTCTGAGTTACAATGTCATTTTAACAGTATAATGTTGTGGAATATCATTGTAACTCATAAAAAGTCTTAAAATATACATATATATAATAATATAATCATATAAGAGTGCAGCTATTCCTTCGCTTACTCAAATTTTCAAGGCTGAATGCCATTTAGACTTAACTGAAGTCTGAGGGAATTTTTTAAATCTTTTACGCGCTCTCCCCGATAGTTACTAAATATGAGTTACGATGTTATTCCTTGCAGGTGTCGATATTAGGTATATGTATGTGTGTACAAAGAAAACGATATATTTATTATAGAAGTAATATTTCATAAAAAACTCTAAAGTTAACAGAGTTTTCCTGAGTTATTTGTTCCAACAATTTATTAATTATCTACAACTTTTATACTCTCACAAAAAAAGAATTGTTTAAGTACTTAATAAGTTAAGTTTTCATTAAAATGTTCCGGATCTTTTCATTTAGGGCAAGAAGCAAATGATTATTAAACCTACCTTGGTTAAAAAATCACTAAATATTTAAAGGCTGAGGTCTCACGCTGGGTGATATTTTAATATGAAATTCTGCTTGATATGTGAGTGTCACTGTGAAGTAGTGTGAAAATTCATTAAAAATATTCTATACTTACTTCAATTAACAATAATTGGAGATAACTAGAGTATTTAGAATAGGTTTTTTATTTAGAATATATAATAGGTAGTTATATAATAGTTTGTAGTAGTAGAGTAGTATGGGTATATAAAAGTTTTTATTTAGAATAGATTTTTCAGTTTCCAATTTGAACTTTGTCATACAGTGTGTTAGTTGTCCCAAAATTTGATAATTATCTCGAATTCTGATTTAAAGTATAGTATATTTACTTTTTGATTTATTACAATTAAGTAATAATATTGTTTACAAACACGATGGATCATTGTTGTCCGAAAATAAAGATCATTATTATGACTACTATAACAGCATCATCATGAAAACGATTCAAAACGTATTCGCAGCAATGAATACTAATGCTAGCGAAGGAGGAGGCGGGCCGCGCGAGGGAAAGGCAAGCCTTCGCCCCAACCGCCGCTACAGGAGAAGACGTCCCGGGCGTCGGAAGTCGCAGGGCGATCCCCGGCCACCGTAGGCGCGGGCCTGCGAACGGCGAGCGTTGGGTGGCTCGCTGTCCGATCATAATCAGGCCCGGGTCGATGGCGCGTTGTGTTTCACGCGCGCCTCAAAGAGATGTCAGCATAGAAGACGGGGCCCGCTAGGGCCAGAGCCTGCCAGGGTACAGGAATTTGTTCGAAAGAGTCACCGCGGCCCTGGAACGCAAAGGGCTTTAGAAGGAACACGGATGGGTTTTAGTCAGTAAGAGTCTGACACGCCCTTCCGCTCCACCCAGAGCGGAAGAAGTCATTTGATGATTACCCATCCTTAAAAAAAAAGAAAAAAAAAGCAATGAATACCTGATAATTTGTAGTACTTAATAAATTTTTTCTCACAGATAGTATTTTCAGTGCGAAACTACGTTTCCAACTTTGGCTATTTTCGTACCTATCCATTATTAAGAAGATTACGTTTTAACTACAAACAAAGTTTTAGGTATTATTAAACCTACCGGTTTGTTTTTTTTAATTTTGTTACTGGTTTGAATAGGTACCTATAATATTATTAACTGATAGACATTGATTCGAATTCATTCGACGATAACTAAACTTCAGGTATTTCGAGGGACTTTCCTACACTCGACTCAAATACATATATAAAAACACACTAGCGGACGTCACGCGGTTTCACCCGCGTAGTTCCCGTTCCCATGAGAGGTACGGGGATAAAATATAGCCTATGTTACTTGCTGATAATATAGCTATCCATTGCTGTAAGAATTATTCAAATCGGTCCAGTAGTTTTTAAGTTTATTCGTTACAAAAATCCAAAAATACAAATTTTTGGATTTTTGAATTTTTTTTTCTCTTTATAATATTATTAGTATAGATTGACGTTAATCGAGATCTTTATTGCTGTCATGGCGACCGAGTACATTGGAATGAAGAAAGTTTCCTTCAGGAAGACTTAGTTTGTTTCCACCTACAAGCAACTCGCATGCAAGTCTATAAAACATTGCCGGACACGAGCGAGTGATTTATCATATTTTACACCCGTAATCCGCAATGTAATGCTACTTGTTGGTTGCAGATCGTAACTTACCCTAAAAATATGTCTATCTATCCACTCACCTTCATCTTCATCTTCCTTATTTTATCCTTCTTTCTTAATCCAAGCATCTTGAGCAACAGCTTGGGCGTCGGAAAAATATTGAAGGGAGGAGGAAGAGTGGCGCTCTCCTCAAAGTAACTCATCCACAGCCGCGTGCGCGCGAACTTCCACTCTACGTCCGAGTGTTCCTAGAAAAATAATATAAATGATAAATACATAAACTCGGACCGGTCGATGTGGCGACATTAGGGGGAGGCCGGATGTTCAGTAGCGGAGGGCTTTCGGATGTAATTATACATCAACTCACGCCTTTTTCCGTGAGGATAAGCAGGTTGCTTTCGCCTGCTTTAACCGGACTTGTCAGGGCTACAAAATACTTAAAACTTCGACTATAGAATGCAACCTAAAATACTCCTTTTGCTTCTTTTAGGTACCTATCTTCATTAAAATCAGCTGCGTAGTATATTTGTATATTCACAACGGGGATCCTTGTAGGACCAGCAGTGTGAATGTGAAAATAATAGATATCTATATATTTTACAAAAAGTATTTTAATGCCATGCCTGTCTTCCCAATGTTTAGCCTGTAGTACCTACCCAAACTTCATCAGTTTGTTAAGTTCCCACTCAAACATTTTTTTTTTGTTTGTCTTGTCAACTCATATGGACTTCACCTTAAGAGTTTTAGGAATGTGAGATTCGTGTTTGTAAGTAAACGCCCCGATTTCCAAGAAATACAATACGAGGAGAAATGTTTTCTTTTAAGCCTAGTTAACTCTTACTTATGAGTAAAGTTTTTAAATATGTAGTTTGACTTTAGCAAAGCAAGATCATCGAACCCTGTTCGAAACAGAATTGAAACTGTTTGCTATGTTAACTTCTTAAGGCACATTTTTGGGCTTGAATAGCGTTCAAATTGACGTCACATTATCATCCCAGCGATAATCAATATCAAATAGTTGTCAAAATGCAGGGAAATTAGTGGTGTTTATTACAGTTTACGATTGCAATGCGAATGCGAACGATTCTATTCTTACAAAATACGAGAATTGCTCCTCTTATTTTCCTTACGTATCGCTTAGCGCCTGCAATCGATAGCGTAGCAACAAAACTTAACAGCACACTTAATTCATAACCTATAAATAACAGCAAGGTCACTTATGGGAACGTATTTTTCCTAAACCATATTACCGTTTTGTAAATGACTTGTTATGCCATAATAATTTGCATGCGTTAATTATGCGAAGACAGAATAGTACTCAACGAACGAGAATATTTATAGGCGATTCCAACCTGGGCTGTATCTAAATATGGCGCTTTTCCTCAAACAATAGGACATCTGTAGTGCTATTCTGTAACAATTTCGCCATGATGATGAACTTAGGTGAAGTGAGCTTAAAAGGGCTGTCAATCTCTAGCATCCATTGGAATGCCAGCTTACTTCACCTCACTATTACCGCAAAGTTTTTGTTCGAGAATCGACCTGCTGTTATAGTGTGTGCATACCCCGATGTCTGCACTTAACAGGAATTGATGGTAAGTGGTGGATACTCATAACTAAATTCCGGCTTTACTCAATGGCTATTATGGATTGAACAATGAACAAACAACAACAAACAATGCTAAGAACATTATTTTAACTCATTATTATGTAAATTAGTATTGATAATATAAAAATAGTATTGACATAGTCACACATAGGTATTGATAAAAAAAAATATCAAGTAGGTATGTACCTACACAAGTATACAGGTACATAGATAGCGCATATGTATTTAAGCTTCTATTTCACAGCCGAAATAGCTCAGTTGGGAGAGCGTTAGACTGAAGATCTAAAGGTCCCTGGTTCAATCCCTGGTTTCGGCAGAACACTTTTTTACTTTTAGGCTAAATTTCATATTAACTTGTTTTTATTTTGTATCAAATTGAATAAAACGATACTTAATATGAAACCCGATTACAGCCAATAATGATATGATTTACTTAATGGGCAACAAGCAAAGTGCTACTAAAATAAACCTGGTAGGCGTATCGACGAACAGAGTGTTTAACTTTCGCATTTAGCAGAATAAAGGCTTTTATAAAATATTATTACACGCTTTATACTGTATTACTTATTCATCACACATCACATTGTGCTGAGTTTAAAATTAGGTTTAAAGTCTAATAGATAATTGTTTGTTAGAACGCTAAGTTTCATCTCATTAAATGAGATGAAACTTAGCGTTAATAATATTAAGCCTTATTAATATTAAAGTAAGTAAGTATTCCATGTAGGCACCTACGAGAAATTTTCTCGTAGGTGCCTACATGGAATACTTTGAAGTTTTTAAAGTAAATCTCACTGTACACGAGAATACAGAAAGCCTGTTTTAATCCACACAAGAGAGGAAATTACGCTGTTGTATCAGACTATAATTAATTTGTTAATTTACGTCAAACACGGACATAAAGACGACAATCACGCCAAAACCATTGGGCATATTTTTATAAAATTCTCACCATCTTAAAGATAAGAGGACATAGCTGGCCGCGCAATGGTTATTAAATCAAGCCGGGAACTATTATTTGAATCCAATCAAATGCATTTTAGCACGTGAATAGTTAATTTTTAGGATTCCGTACCCATAGGGTATTTTAACCAACGAAACCCTATAACTAAGCCTCCGCTGTCCGTCCATCCGTCTGTCTGTCAGCGGGCTCTATCTCAAGAACCGTAATAGGTAGACAGTTGAAATTTTCAAAATGTGTATTTTCATTCAAAAAATAATAAAAATAAATTAAATTAAAAATTAAATCCGAAAAAAATACTTTTATTGTATGGGAGCCCCATATAAGTAGCCTATTTTTTCGGTTTACGGTACGGAACCCTTCGTGTGAGAGTTCAATTCGCACTTGGCCGGTTTTTAATTATTGTCATTGTTCTCACATGGCGACTTTACCTCCAAACATCTCGGCAACGTTACACTTTAGAACACAGACGTTTTTGTTTCTTTAACTGTCTTCTACCCATATAAGTACTACAGTTACAACGCGCACCGCGATTTAAAAAAAAAAACAATATGGCGGCGGGTGGCTATGTCAGCTCCCACACAAAAAATGTTCAAACCCCTGTGATGTCTATGTTGTGTACAGCATATGTAGTACATAGCTTTTTATTTTAAGTCAAGGAATAATTTGGAACGTTTTCTTTCCGACTAAACGTGGTCTGGCGCGGTTGTGGTGCACGTGTCCGTTTTACTCTCCCAATGGCTGAAAGGAGGTCCTTGACGGCTGTAGTCACCTTAACATTACATTCCTTTAACTGATTTAGCTCACTCATGTCAGGAGACTCTATAAAGTTGCACTTCTCTACTTTCGCTTTCACATGGAATCTAATTGCAGCTAACGTTCTTTGACGGAGCCGGTTAAACAGTTCTAATTGAATCGCAGGCAAACGAGAATGAGTGAGACATTTTCTAAGATCTCAGCGTAATACTATTTTTAACTTCTACTTACGAGATGAAGTTACTGTTCATATTAATAGACAAGCTATATTTTAGCTGCGGCTCATCGCCGCAAGGTTGCCTACTTGTCGGTCTTCTACAGATTGTACTTCGGGGAGTGTTCAGGAACTCCACGACCTCATCCCACCGGCCCCCTTATACCATCGGACATCTAGACGCATTGCAAGTTACCATCCCTACCTTGTTGCTATTCCACCAATTCGAACTAAACGTTTCTAAACGTCTTTTATAATGCGCACAGCAAAGGAGTGGAACTCTCTGCCTGCGTCTGTGCTTTAGAACGCATACAACCCTTATCTATTCAAAATTAGAGTGAACAGGCATCTTCTTGGTAAGCTCGCTCCATCGTCGACTTTGTTTCTGTCAGCTATGACCTAGACTATAGAGTCAAGAGCAAACTAATCTCAAATAAAAAAACCCTCTGTTTCACTTGCATTCTACATGTCCAAGTATCATAGAAACATTTTTGACATCGCGAGTAGAATTTAGTGAACGTGAATAAAAGTGAATTAGCTTTAGAACGTGAAGACGTCTTGTCTTGTAGATAATTTAGTAACAGCGATGAAACCGCAATTTTATGAAAGACCGAAAACGCTAATTTAGCGAAAAAATAACTCGCAACGCATTGTGGCATCTTTTGAATGTCCATATCGAAAATTTTGCGTTGTGGCTCTTAAAAACGGCAATACAGGAATTCCACATAGCAAATCGTTTTTGACGTGACAACGTCTAATAAATCGATGAACGCCGGCTGCACGCACGAAAAAGGATGACTCATTGTCCCGTTACGCTCATTGTCCCGTTACAATGTTCGTCCGTAAACCGACTTTACAGACACCCATTTTTTCTTTTTTCAATGATTGTTTTCGGTCTTTGAGCCTAACATGCACACCTTATAAGACGCAGAAAAATTGAAACATGATCATGTTGAGTTACAATTTTGGTGTACTCACAATAAATTATGCTTTTTCTGTCTGTCTATTTAAGGCATCCGTAGAAAAGCTTTGCCCAGCAGTTTGTGAAGTTAGGCTGTGGACAGTTGACAACGAAATGTGAACAAGAACATAGACTAAGTCTGGATGGCAACAGCGAAAATCAAGATCTAAAATGTCCCCAAAGTTATGACCACTGAGAATTTAGTACCTTAGTTATGTACAGCCCTTCGATCCCTAGAGTGTATCCTTCGGAAATATCTCAAAAGCCTAAGCAGATATTATTTCTAGCTTGGGAGGATTCCTTCCTTATTGTAAGTTATCGCGAGCGATTTATTTCAATAACTATGAACCTTACGATGTATTTCTTGCCCGTGGCAGGTACAGCCAACAAAGCTATTTGGTATGCAGGCAGCTAACTTGCAACTACTTTTAAACAATGTTGTGAGTGTGCTGAGTAGACAATTATTGTACACCACACTCGTAAGTATGTCATAAGCTTAAAAAGTTATAATGATCATCAGAAATAAATATTGGCAGTGCAGTGGAAAAAATAATATTTTTGTCTGTATACTAAATTGCTTAATTGACTGTGTAGGTACAGTCAACTAAGCTATTTGGTATACTTTTCGTAAATCGTAAGTTCTTGTAATATTTTCTGTGTTGTAACTACCACATACTGGCCACGTTTCCAAGTGCAAGCGAATCGCATGCAACTTTAATTACAGTGAGGGTTACGCTAGAGCGATTCATCCCATTATACCTCGGTAGCCATTATTGTAATGCAACTTGCATGCAAGTTGCTTGCAGGTGGAGCCTTGGAACGTTTTACCCAAAGCCGCATTTCCACCTGCACACTTGTCACGAGGCTAATTTAACTACAAATATTTTCATTGTCATACAATCTTTGTCCTAATTTTATTCGGGGCCGAGCAGTATGCAGCTTATGTTCTTCTTCAAAACATCTACCAGTTTTTATTTCAATATTCACTCCCAAAACTATTTCAAGCTATATGGGGTTATATTCACTCCCAAAAAAGAAAAATCAGCAATTCCCCTGTAATATTTTTCATACTTTTCATCCATCGAAAGACAAAATCGAAAAAAACTTTTTTACAAATACAACCTAAATAAAAAAAAACACTAAGTATAAATTTTAACGCCTGTGTTAAATTACGAAGAAACAAACAAAAATGACTTTAAATTTTTACCGACGAAATTATAGTTATTTTATACTTTGTAGTGTTTTTTTTTTATTTGGAAGTCGGTTGTATCTTTTTGTAAAAAAGTTTTTTTTCGATTTTGTCTATCAACTAAATCATATGTTTTCTCCAACTATTTTGATTTAAAAACCAAACTTTGAACCGATTTTACGGATATCCTTTCACATACATTTTTTTTTATCAAATCGATTACGGTGTTATGAGGTAACAAAAAAAAAATGCAATCGGATTGAGAAAGGAGTTCTCAACGAGGTTCTCAATTCGATTGTATTTTTTTATGTATTTTTTGAAGTCGTTTAAATAGAAAAGGAAAAGAGTAGGTACACCCCAAGCATACCAAAAAAAAAATAGTAAATGAAGCTACAGATTTTTTTCTAAGCACCAATTTATAATGTTTTAAGTCTATAAAAGACAAATAAAAAGGCAGAAGTAAGTCAAGTATTAATATCAGTGACTTCATTTCTTCCTACAATTAATTTTACCGTCTATTCGCAACCGGTGCTTGCGTTCCATGTTTGAACTGCAGTCTTTGGTGTTCATTAAAAAGAGAATGAACAGCTTTATCCCGTTCGCGAGATAAAAATAAGAGACCTTTTGCTAGGATAAAATTTGCTACTATCTCGGCTAAATTTATACAGCGCTAGAGTTCAGTTTAGTTTTTATTACGTTCATTATAGGACCAAAAAAGTGTAAAGGCGTTAGTAGGTATCTAAATTTAATCTAAATCAGCCCCACTGCTGGGCAAAGGTCTTCCGCAATGATCCTTCCGGTAAGAGCTGAGTTCGTCTCTCCACCTTTGCCTTGGTCTGCCACGATGGCGCTTATCATTGATTTGGACCCAATTATTGGTTATTTAAGCCCACAGCTCATCTGACATACGACAGACATGTCCGAACCAATACCACTTAAGAGAAACCGCTTTCCGGGTAACATCTATGATTTTACCCACTGTGTTCCTTTCACGGTCCAAAATTCGAACGCCCAGGATACTGCGCTCCATAGCAAACTTTAGTATACCAAACTTTTAAATTTGGGGTCCCAAATTTAAAAGTTTGGTATACTAAAGTTCAGTTCAGTTCAGTTACGGTAATCCTCTACCTAGCTGCCAGTCCTAAGTACTGAATTCCACGTTATTTGCACTGACGAAGCATTTTCTTAAGTTATTGCTACAAACATTCATTATGTTGGGTAAAACAATCAACACTCGACAAAAACAACAGTAACACGAGCGGAACATTATTGTTGCACAATGACCGCATTTGTCTTCACTAAGAATTTATTAAACTTGAATCGTAAAACTTTCTTTGCATCAGATGAACAAAGTCGTGATATTGTATTCTTGATTTGATTCACTTAGTAAAATCAAGCTAAACTAAAAAAAAAGTGTGCGTCTCGGGACGCCCGACAGAAGTGATAACTTAAACTAATCTAAGTTGAACTATTTAATATGCGAAGTTTCTGTCCGAAATAGGTACGACTAGCGGTATACGGAAGTGGGACAGAGGAAAAGTCTGCCTACCGCTGCCGTATGCGTGAGAGAAAAGGAAGTCAAACAGACTGGCGCCGTAACGCGTTACGTTATGAAGCGGTTAACCCTCCCATAAGAAGTTATCACATCAAAAACAGGTCAAAGAAAATATTGAGGCGCATTTGATTGGTTAAAGTTGTACAAACACACATAAAAGTCCACGTTTAACTAGAGTAAGTAAGTAGCTAGCTGTCGACCGTATTAAATACGATGTACTTGATATATTTAAGTAAGTTGCCAATATCTATCATCAAAGACAAACGCTTGTTTACTACCTGATTGCCATTCAAATTGAACCCTCACCTACACAGCAGAAAACTAAAAAGATGATGGCTATGGAAGTGAGCTCTAAGGTGATGGCTAACACAGAGATGGAGTGGATGAAGGTATAAATGAATGTCAAGTTGCCCCAACCCTTAATAAATTGGGAAGAATTATAATCTACTTTCCAGTCACAATTAAAATGTAGAAAGTAAACGCTGTCAAAAACATTGGTAGTTGTAATAATATTTACAATCCGTAGCTAATTTCTGAAAAAATCATCCATCAATCAAAAACAATAAGACCCAGTTTCCCGTACGAAAATTATCACAAAATGATTGTGACTATTAGTCAAACGCGTGTTATCCGGAGCACGATTACGTTGATCACGGAGTACGAGTCGAATATGGCAGGCCCCAGAACCGGGCTTAGCACTTGTTGCCAGCAAGCTCGAAGTACTTCAGGCCAATCATTATAAATCTGAAGTTAAATATACTCACGTCAATCATCGCATAAGAGTTGGACATCATAGCGATGAGCAGATTCAGAAGCACGATGACGTTGATGACGGAGTATGATCCGAACATAAGCAGGCCCCAAAACCGGGTGTAACTCTTGATGCCGGCCAACTCGAAGTTCTCCAAGCCAACCATGCCGAAGGACGCCCAGAAGAGAGACTGCGAGGCTTCGAAAACGCTGGTGGAATAGTTTTAGGATGAATTGATGATGGGTTGATTTTTTATACAGAATTTGCATTCCACTCCACATGGCAATGCTGCCAGTGTTCTAGGCACTGGACACACACACAACAATTGACAGTATTACGGCCAATTTTTTTACCCCAATGATAGCTTATTGCATATGTATTTCCATTAATAATGCTACCTATTATGTAGTGACTACTACACACATCAAAAGTGTCTAGGGATCAAGTACGTTTTAGAGTATTTATAGTTAAAAATGTACTTGATCCCTAGACACTTTTGACGTGTTTCGTTACCTACTGCCGAATGCTTCTAGAAATAGATTAGATTTGTAATGATTTGCAACGTTGCCTCTAAACTTTATGTCGGGCAAAGTTAAGCTGTATTAGATGTTACGGACACACATGTATAGCCCTGTCACAAAAATGAACAGTACAGGGTGCTAAAGTTATAGCTTAAAATAACGGAAAAGAGAAACCGATCATAGCCAGTTCAAACACAAAGACTTTTATTTAAAAAAAACAATGCTAATCAAACACGCGCTAACTACAAACACAACTATTTAAATCACATCACAAAATATACTAATCAAATAAAAACATTATTTTACTAAAACATTACAAAATAAAGTGCTACAATTGGAGCTCGTATCTTAGCAACACACCAAAAATGGTTTGATTATCACAATGGACTAATCTCCACCCGTATAGTGTATAGTTCACTTTCACAGCCCCACACTACACAAACCGACACACATATTTGAATGACGTTACGAGTATGTTAATCTATCTAGAGAGCTCTTTCACAAACTAACATTAAATATTTATCGTCAAACAACACACAAAAATCTAAATAATCTAACGTAGTTGCAGTTACAAGCAAGATCTATTAGTAGGAATCTTAGGTTCGTAGTACATATTACATTCTACAGCAGTCCACGATCGGTCAAATCAACACACTAATACGCGTGATAATCCATAGTCTGTCGCAGAGTCATACAGTCCACCTCATCGATCTTCAGCGTGTTCATCTTCACATTAATGTCCTCTTCCAACTGGATCTGCGTCTGTAGCAAATAGCGCAGGGAAGCTGACGCCTCGTACAACATTTGTTGCAGTTGCTCCGTGCTATGGCGTAACATCTCACATTCATAATACAAAGCCTGCCCTGGAGGGTCTCTCACCAGCTCAGCCCCTACTCTTTGAGCTCGCCTACCGAGCCTCGTATGCGCCAATGCTATATGACCTTCCTTATCAGACAGGGCTTTCTGTAGTCGCAAAATGTTATTCTGCATGTCTGCTATCTTCTGAGTCGTATCCTTGTGCATGTCCTCTAGTTTTGCTTTAGCTCGTTTTGTATCTTCAATTCGGTCGGCGAACGCGTGGTTGCACCTGTTGTAAGCGTTCCAAAGGTCGTCGATCACTTGCTTTAGGATTGTATCAACAAACATTCGGATGGGACGCGCGCTTGTTACCTCTCTCGCTGCCATTTGTACGTTTTTTGCCGAATAGGCGTTGTACTCATCGGCGGAAATGTTTGCTGGGTCAAGGTTAGCGTAACCTTCGTACACGGAGAGGCATAAATCAGTATGTTTTAGGGAAAGATTACCTTTATCTAAATCAATAGCTGCTTGTTTATATTGCAAGTCGCGATCAAGAAGGTAGCGCGTGGAACGGAGCCGCCGCATCTGTTCGTTCAACTGCTCCAGCACACGTCTTAGTAAGCTTTGTCCCCCCAAGATTGCGCCCAACTCCTGCTGCAGAGCTTGTTCTACCTCGTCGACGACCAGGTCGATGCCAAGTCGTCCGTCTCTGAGCATGAGACATTTGCGGCAAGTCGTTAAAGCATTAGCTTGAATGGATGCAAGACAGTCCAAGACACGAGTTTTGTACACTGAGAGAGCTTCTAATTCTGAGTATATTTCTTTGCGTTGTATGTTCAACTCGTTCTTATTGAACTCGATGTCACCAATGCGTTCCTCAATGCGTCTATCGACAGTAGACTTCATGATTTCCGCGCGTTCACCAGTCTCGTCTCGGATACGTTCTGACTCGCCGAGGACCCTGTCTGCGAGCTGCTGCTGGTCTTCCGTATTCCTTGCCCTTTGGTCGTTGCTTAACTTCCATTCTGAGAGCGTGAACTTGGCTGTCCTGGGCGGCATGCATACTATGGCTTGTTCCGACAGCCTGGTGGTCGCGATAGGAGCGCCAATTACGTGGCGCACCCCGAACTGTTCTTCACCCATGATAACAAATGGAAGACAAAATAATTTAAAAAAATAATCCTTATCCAAAACTCGGTGATTCTGTCCGTCGCACAAATTGACAAAACTGTTTATTGGGTTGTCTTGGTAACGTTATAACGTGTAGAAGACATGCGCAAATATTTTGGTCATAAATTTGTTTGAAAGAGGGTGATTGATTGCGTGTTTGAAACTCTTTATGCTTTCGCTGCGTTTTGTGCTTTAGTATACGTTCTAACGATAAATTCTTCAAAAAATATCTTACACAAGCAAATCATCAAAAATGAACATATTTTCAGACGTTTTTGTTGTAGACTTAAATAATAATCTACTTAACAAATAATCTAGCACACACAAGTAAGGATTTTGCTCTAGCATTAGTATGATTCAGGGAGGACTGACTTCCCGAAACTCCTCCATTTCATACAAGAGTCCCCAGCATTGTCCCAGTCAGGTAGACCACCAGGTAACACGTAACACTTGCGTTTCTCCAAGTCCGCAAAGTACCACAGCAGTTGGTTTAGACCTAGATTTGTTTTGTTATCAAACAAAATATTATTAGACTAATAGAAATGGATCTGTTTAAAGTGTTTTTCGCATAAATTTGAATTTTTGTTCGCTCGTGGTCTATAACAGAAGCAATTTAGTATTAGAGTTGATTCAAGTGGAATATTAATGCAATCTAGGTGCACGGTAGTGTACCAGGCTAAGTTCCGGCCTAACGCACGCAGTGTGTATATTACACGAAACATTTCGAGCTGTTTTTAACCCCTCATAACTTTGCATGTTCTAATTGCAACTTGATGAAACTTGGACCGTTTATTAATATCACCTATTTGAAAATTACTGTAAAGTTTCAAAACACTATGTTAAACCGTTGAGGTTATACAACGTTGATTTTACTATCAATTTAATAAAGAAAAACACTTGCTAAGTTGATTATATACCCTGTGTGGGCCCTAACGCTGAAGGGGCGACCAGTCCGCCAGCTCAACGCGTCCCAAAGGGTCATGGCCATCCGGCTGGCCCGGGGATACCGCACGATCTCCGGCGAGGCGGCGAGCCTTCTTGCCGGATTAACGCCATGGGATCTGGAGGCGAGAGCCCTCGCGCACGTCTACGCGTGGCGCGTGGAGGCGCTTCGCCGGGGCGAAACTCCGCTACCGCGGCAAATTGCATTGCGGCGGACGGAGCTCCGGCAGGATACCATGGTGGTATGGAGACAGTGACTATCGCGGCCCAGCGCTGGGCACGCCACTATTGCGGCGGTAAGGCCCCTCTTTGAGGAGTGGCTGGAGAGGCGCCACGGCGTCCTCACCTTCCGCCTGACGCAGGTACTGACCGGACACGGCTGTTTCGGGAGGTACCTGTTTCGGATTAAGCGGGAGGACACGCCCGGGTGTCAGCACTGCGAGGATCGCCCGGAGGACACGGTGGAGCATACGGTGGAGGTCTGCCCTGCTTGGGCTGAGCAACGCCGTGTCCTTGTCGAGGCGATCGGCGGCGGTGACCTCTCGCGTCCGGCCCTGGTTGAATACATGGTCCGGAGCGAGGAGGCTTGGGGAGCGGTCACCTCCTTCTGCGAAGCAGTAATGCTAGCGAAGGAGGAGGCGGGCCGCGCGAGGGAAAGGCAAGGCCTTCGCCCCAACCGCCGCTACAGGAGAAGACGCCCCGGGCGTCGGGAGTCGCAGGGCGATCCCCGGCCACCGTAGGCGCGGGCCTGCGGACGGCGAGCATTGGGTGGCTCGCTGTCCGATCACCACCAGGCCCGGGTCGATGGCGCGTTGTGTTTCACGCGCGCCTCAAAGAGATGTCAGCATAAAAGACGGGGCCCGCTAGGGCCAGAGCCTGCCAGGGTTGCGGAATTTGTTCGAAAGAGTCACCGCGGCCCTGGAACGCATAGGGCTTTAGAAGGAACACGGATGGGTTTTAGTCAGTAAGAGTCTGACATGCCCTTCCGCTCCACCCAGAGCGGAAAAAGTCATTTGATGATTTCCCATCCTTAAAAAAAAAAAAAAAGTTGATTATATAGGGTCATATTTTTAAGAAAACAATTGTTCGAATGTTCCATCTTTTTCATACGGTCAGGAAAGATCTGTTCACTGGTAATCTCAAAAGGCACATGTTAAAGTCATGGAATATTCTGCAGTTCTGAAATGCTTGGCCTATGATTGATCTTACTACTTTTAACGGCCGAATTTTTGGGGATAGGAACTTGGCCTTTTTTAACATTTTTGTTTTTTTTTCATTCATACCATGGAAATTTTAAAAATACATTATAAAACGTAGAATGCTTATCGGAAACTTTATGGCAAGAAAGTAAAAGGTACAGTACCTATATTGAGCACTGAAACCGCTAAACATAAATTTGGTGTTGCAAAAAGTACCAAAATTACTCGCCAGTTGAATATTGTTCTCCCCAGGGGCTATGTTAGTAAAAATACTTACCACAAGCAAAAGCGAACAGCACCAAACTGTAGATGAAGAAGAACTTGACGATATCGATGACCATGCGGCCAAGGGAAATCTGCAGCGGCCCCAAGTGAGGGTTGATGGAGAATAAGTGCACAAGTTTCAGGGCACTGGAGAACAAACATATTTATATGAGTGTACCTAAGTAGAAAATAATATACGATTACAAAAAGAAATTCCAAATCTTCCTTTCAACATAACATTTTGAATATCTCTCTGAAATGCAAAAAAAAAAAAACTAACAAGATTTTTTTATTAATTCAAAACAAAACTGCGATTCCTGTAAGTTTATCCCTAAAGAGATCACTCACTATTCAAGTGTTGTTTTATCTCTACTCGTACGTTCTGAGCATTTACAGCAAAACCGAATCACATCTATGGATATTCTTGCGATTCGATTTCTTATTGTTTCTAACATAACCCTCTTTCTGGGGCAGTCCGTTAAAATAGGACGCCTTTGCCGTGCTACTACTGCAGCCGTGGGCTATAACAATTAAATAATAATTAATACAATTAAAATAATACATTGTAATTATTCCACCATCTAACGTACCTGAAAATATTAGCCGCAGCAAACAACCCCTCCGCAATCAACTGAGGATCAAAAGCATCCCAGTTCTCCCTCGGAATGAACTTGGTCTGGGGGTCCCTCCTAATCTCGGTGGTCTGCTGGATATAGGCGGCGAACCTGAGCACAGCAACGGCCACGTAGAGAGAGTTCCTGGTGAAGTCGATGAAGTTCCACATGTTACGGAGGTAGGAGCGGATGCCTTCGATGTAGATCTCTTGGGTTTCTTCCCATATGAAGCCTAGAAGAAGAAAGGTATAATTTACTGTAATAATTGCATGGTATGGGTTGGTAAATAATTCCGTCGACATGGACTAGGTAACATTTATCAAATAGAATTTTGATTTCTCATTGTACGACATTAAACTACTAGCTTTTTACGAGATTGGAAATGAGTAACTTTATTACGTGAAACTAAAAATGTCTCGAAGTCATTCGAGATCCGTTATCGTGTGATATTAAACCTAGAAACAAGGATCCTATTGGTCTGTTCAGATATGCTCACACCAATAAAGGCCAATGAGGGGCCAAGTTTCCAATTTAACTATATCACCAAAACTAAATATTTAAAAATTGTAGACCAGAGTGCTGATTGGTTGCAAGTTTATGTCAGTCCACAATTTCTCGGACCGGTTTGGAGATATTATAGGCTATCAAATTTTGATGTGTAAAAAAGTATTCCAAATGTTCAGTTGACAATTTATCGAGAGTTTACAATCTCTCAAGTTATTTTATAATCTTACGAAGTTCGCCATTTTCCGGTGACATATACAAGACTACGTAGACAATTCTCTTTTTATTGTAAATGATTTCAGTCCATACAAAGGTTGTCTGAAAGATATCGCTGTCAGTTATAAAACCGTTTCTGTCCCCATTAAATTAAGTTTGCCTTAAAGAGTTGTGTAGCTATTATAAATTATTAGTGTACAATAAAGTATATTCTATTTATCCACATACCTAAAACGTAAACCACAACGACCAATTCCAAGTATGTTGGTCCGTTCCCCCTCTGCTTGAGGAGTTCTTTCTCTAGTTCTTTCACCATCCACTCTGGACCAAACAGTTGTATCGCCTGCACCTCAGCTCTTTGTGATACCAGGATTAGAATCACTGTAGACAACCGAAATATTTAAAGTGGAATAAGAAAGACAAAAGTATTGATTGCAAAGTAGCCATGGTTTTTGTAGACAGTGAAACATTTTTACACAAACAAGAAGTCCACACAGGAAAACTCAGTCAGTTAAAAAGAGATGTATTTTCTACCTTAACATAGAAAAAAAAAAAAAAAGTCGTGCCAAAAGTAACACATGTTTCACAAAATATATATTGGTTGTAACAGAAGACTTTTGAAAAAATGCTCAATGAAATTATGTAGCATGGACATACAAAGTAACAACTAACAATTGTAAAACATAACACACAATAATACAATAGGTGACTAGATTATGTAACAAGATGCGTGTATCAAACAAAAAAAAAAAAATCTTGTTATTCTAGTGGAACAGTTGGGGTGACAGCAATGATGCTTATGAAGCAATGGTAGGAAAACACATCATCATCTGCCTTTTCCAAATATGGTGGGGTCACTGTCTAGTCGAACCGGATGCCCCTTAATATCAATCTCGGATGATAAACAAAGACATATGTACTTACACAAGAAGTACAAGTAACTAGACGCGTGTATCAAGAACTTCATGAAGAGCTTCCTTATGAGTTTCTCAGTGGAACAGTTGGTCGCAATAATATACATACATACACAGGGAGTAAGAGAAAGGAATGATAACAAAGACATATATACTTACCCAAGAAGAACATTAAAGAGATGCTTGTATCATGACGGGTTTTCTCATGAGCTACTTAGTAGAATAGTCGGGAATGACCATATACAGCAAGCAGTAGAAATCAATGATAACAAAGACATACTTACACAAGAAGAACAAATAACTAGACGCGTGTATCAAGAACTTCATGAAGAGCTTCCTTATGAGTTTCTCAGTGGAACAGTTGGTCGCAATAATATACATACACAGGGAGCAAGAGAAAGGAATGATAACAAAGACATACTTACCCAAGAAGAACAAATAACTAGACGCGTGTATCATGCGGGCTTCCTCATGAACTACTTAGTAGAATAGTCGGGAATTACCATATACAGCAAGCAGTAGAAACCAATGATAACAAAGACATACTTACACAAGAAGAACAAATAACTAGACGCGTGTATCAAGAACTTCATGAAGGGCTTCCTCATAAGCTTGCCGGTGGAACAGTTAGGAGCAACCATGTACAGAGAACAGTAGAAAGGGAAGAGCAGGGCGACGCGGCATATGATCATGATCTTCTCCATGGCTGTCTTGCGGCGGAATCCGGGGACGCCTTCGTACCAGATGCTGGCGAGCAGCTGTTGAATGTTAGGATGGGCTACGAACTGGGCAGAAAAAAGATTATGATTATATGCGACGATGATTATTATAAAATTTGCTATACAGACAAAGGTAGTTCTTGGGTATACAAAAATTATATCTATAATAAATATGATACATTAAATACTTTTGTGGATTTGAATTTAAACTCTTCTGACTGTGAAAATTTGCAGTTAAATTAGGCATTCAAGAGTTTATTATTTCTATTTATTAGTAAAATTTTACTTATTTAACAAAAGGCTGTTGTATACAAGAGCCGTTAGCGCTAGGTAGATTGCACGATCATAAAAACGATGCAATCATAAACAAACATTTTAAAACCATTATACAGAACTGAAAGCATTCCTATCGTTTTCGAGACATGAATACTTAATTTGTGAATCGTATTTTGTCTTCATTTTGGCTTCAGGATTTCAAGTTAGTCTGCTGTTTACTTTATAATTATGTATCACAAGTGGCCCGCTCCGGCTTTGCCCGGTTGTTTTTTTTATTCAAAATTATCTTTCATACGAACTTTCTCCTGACAATAACAAACACAACAAAAAAAGAATTAGCGAAATTTGTCGAGCTATTCACGCGTGATGCCGTACCAAGTCAAATAAGGATTCATTTTTATATACACAGATAATTATACTTTAAACATATTCACCTTTTTCTGCTTAAAATCGATAGCCAGTTCCAACCTTGCCAACTTCATGTGGTCTCCGTCGACGAAGGCCGGTTCATCAGGGTCGTGGTTCAAAATGATGGCCAGCTCCTGCGAGCTCCGGGACTGGTCCAGTAGGTCTACAGCGAACATTTGTGACTGCCGACGAAGTTCTAGATATTCGGATTTACTTTCCTGGTGGAGTTAATTAGGTTTAATAAGTCTTTTGCTATCTTATTTCTGTGGTGATGCACAAATTATAAAGATGTTCTTGTTCACTTGGATGGTTAACAGGTTGTGAAAATCTTCGTTTTATTCTAATTTTACTCAAGCGTGGCTTTGAAATATTCGGCAAATTAAAAACAACATTCTGAGCTGTCTTATCATTAGAGATCGGAATAGGTAGAGTATATTTACCTAAAGTTCGATGAAGTAAGTAACATAGAGTAGATAGTACCTCCTCTAAATCATGACAATTAAAACCGAAATTAAAAAAATATATATTCAGATATCAATAAAATCAGATAAATAATAGAAGAACATTCAATAATTAATTTTGTATGTAAAACGAAGCTCTTTAATAGAACAGCTTTAGTACCGAACTCAAAATACTAAGATCTTTCAATATTATAATTTAGTTCAAATGTATTCAAAGCGCAATAAGTGATTTGCAATTTCTTAAATCCCGGGATTTATCGTTCTCCGGGATCGTCATGTTAACGATTCCGTGATTTTAAAGGAAGTATTATCAACTCTATGTTACTTACTTACGCGAACTGTAGGTAAATACACTCTACCTATTCCGATCACACAGTTCATCTAATTAGAATCGGTAAACCTGTGAACCAGATACTTTCCTACAATTTTTGAATTTCGTATATCAGAACCAACTCCTTCATACATAATTCCTGATTTTTTCAAATTTGATTTAGTCGTTCACGAAGAACCTTACCTGTTCAGCAAAAGCTAAGTTCCGCAGTTCCCAGGAGAGCTGGAAGGCTGTCAGAATAGGATCAGTTGAAGACAAGGCTATAAGTGACGGCGACGCCAAAGCTCTGTACTCGTTGAGTCGAGCCAGTGAGTGTCGGAGGGAGTCCTCTGTAGACTCGCGGATGCACTCCTCACAACCACACCTGCAAATTATCTGGACTATTAAATTCCTAAACAAAAAGTAATAAAGCAAAAACGAGGCAGTTGTTCCATAACTCAACCTCGTCGGTCTGTTTACACGCGACAATACGACCAAGCCAGTAGCAGCACAAAGGGCAGATACCTTTATTCATATATACATACCATGATGTGTCTTTTAACCATCTGAATGGGACTGGGAAATTAAACATATGCTTAGTACTTGGATAAGAGAATGGTGGTTGCAAGAGAATCATGAAAAACCGCTGGTGATTCTATCGTATCTCACGGTGAACATTTGAATCCTTCACATTATGTACGTATATTTTGTACTGTTGAATGAAAAAAAAGATGAACATCCGGGTCGGTCTTTGTGGTGATGTCTGAGGGAGACATACATCTGAAGATGTCAACTGTTGGACAACAGTTGACATCAGTGAATGATGTTGATGATGATCCTAAAGACTTACTTAACGTCATGAGGGTTGGGTAGCGTGGCTCCGCGGTCGAGCAGAATCTTGATGATCTCGTAGTTGTTCTTGTGGGCCGCCAGCATCAGCGGTGTTATGTCCGGCGTGAACATTGCCGTGTTGGGGTCTACTTTCTGCCAACTCTGTATGGGGAAGACGAAACAGTTAATAGTTAGTTAGATGCTAATGTTCCTCTATTTGCTATATTGCCTTCAGTATATTAGAAATAGTATCTTCAGTGTTCCTCAGCCCTCTTCCCCTCTTTTTCTTACTAAGAGGAGGTTACTGTCGGGCACTAACTTGGGATTAGGTGAAAACCATTACACAGCGTAGGAGAATTGAACATTTTATTGCAATAGGGAAAAAAGTGTTTCGGACGACTGCATCGATTAATTTTCCCCTTCTGAGGTCCACCAAACTTAATGCATCTTGGTTGGAAGAAATGGAAAAACTTGACGAAGAATTTAGAGACTGATTTAGCAGACACCATAGTGAAGTACCACTTACTTACTAAAAATCTACCTACTTTATTAAGCACTCACGTAAGGCTCGCTCTCTTTATGAATCAGCTCTTCATGCTCCAACAACAGTTCCACAGCCTCCACAAACTCAGCATTGATAGCCTGGAGCAGGGCATCCTTGGTGTCCACCCCCATGATGACCAGCAACTCCACCATCTCAAGGTTCTCTCCATCGATGGCGAGGGTCAGAGCCCCACGACCCAGGGAGTCAACGCAGTTGATCTCTATGTGCTTCTTGCGGTGGGCTTTTTGGAGAATTCTGTAGGCCAAAGGTAAAATACAACACTGTATTCTTTACAAAGTTAGGCCTTTATCTTTTTTCATGTTTTATAATTTATAAGCCAGCTCTTGACCTCGGACTCGCGTGATATAAGGCGATGGATGATGTCTTCTATGGAATCAGCGAGAGCAGAAGGTGCCTGACCTCTTAGTGAGAGTTTTTAGAGACTTGATCGGGTAAACGAAAACGTTCACGCATGTCAATTTGTATTGAAAAAAAAGGTTGAACAGGACTGCGTTTAACCAATTTTAGTTCAAATGGACGTTAACTCTAAATAACTCGCGTACCTCTACTAAAAAACTCGCATTATGGCCACTGTTCTCTTTTGTGAATCACTTAGGTACTTTTTCGTCGGCTGTGATCAAATCTTTATTGCCTATAGGAGCGGGCCTATTACTATTAACAGCTCACAAATCCAATCTGAGAAAATCCTAGGACCATTTCTTAGCAGTCGCGCTTGACCAAATGTGGCAGTCTCCTCTAACATGAATGAATGTTGTTTTGCTTCGTGTGCTGTTTCAGAAAGATTGCGACGACATTATTTATTACTTGTTCTATAACAGTAGCTAGAAAATTCCCTTCGAGAATTGAAAAGAAATATCTCAACTGCCAGGCATTCGTTAAACATCTCATCATAAAAACTTAGGTGTAATGAGGTTGTGGACAATAATTCATTCAAATGCTAGTGATTAACAGCTATCTTCATGTAAGTTTTCAGTGTGATGTTTAAAGAATAGTACTACTAATGTTCTATTTGACATAATTGTTCCATTTGACATTATTGTTCTATTTGTCATTTGTTTCCATTTGACATTACTATTATTATTTTTGCATTTTTCATGTCAATATTTAATTTATTTTAATTTGAAATTTAATGTAATTTGCATGCCCATGTGGCGGTAAAATATGGAGGACTTAAAACGAACAAAATCAAAATACTTAACGATGAATAAAATGATGATGATGACTCGGATGAATAAATACTAAAAACAACTGTTAGATAAACACACGCCCAAAAAAAATTAAAAAAACTGTATTCAAGCTTTCTAACATTCGATTGCCTATTCCGCGCGTGAAATCCGACCCATTCAATACCTACTCAATCCTGGCAATTGAAGCATTCATATTTCATAGGATCATGGAATACAGTTCGACAAAGTTAATACCTAAGGTAATCCGATTAGAGTGGAAACAGTAATTAAATTTGCCGACTGTACACATAGGTGGTCATGTTTTAACCTACTTCGATATCTACTTTCATTTATAACTCAGGCAGAACTAATAGATAAATAGTAATAATAGTTCATCAAATCTGACAATAAGCCCTGGCTGGAGGCTTTAATATTATATTAAGGCCACCACAGGCAAGCCCGGTTAAGCAGTCGACAACCTTATAGGTTGAACTGCGAGAAGACAGAAAAAAAAACAAATCAGACCCCAGTCTTCCAAAAGTTCCTGAGTAGATGTGGTCAGAGAGGCGTCGCTTCACGTAAAATACTGGTACTCAGACGCATCTGGTTACACTGGAAGTCGAGCTCAAAATATACTATACTTAGTCCTCCTGACCGATTTCGGCCATGGCGGCCACTCTCAACCGAGACTAGCCATCGGCGCGGGACATATTATAGTACACAAGTGTGTGCGCAAACACAGGTGCGGAGTGCACCTGTGTTTGCGCACACACTTGTGAGCTCTCTTCCGTCTCTCTCATATTCAGTTGGGACGACAACCCGACACGACCGAAGAGAGATCTGGCGTAGGACCAACGGCTTAACGTGCTTTCCGAGGTACGGGGGTGTCACACCACCAACTTCCAAACTCCGGGCTGTCACTGAGAAATTCTTATAGGAAAAGCTCAATGACACTTTTTGGCCGACCACCCTCGGCAGTCGAGGGTCCGCGAGACCAATGGAGCAGAACATATTATACAAACAGTTTTCCAAACGCCGATATAATTTTTCAAGTTCCATTCCTCCTCAGTTTCTCACTCTATTTTCAGCCTATTCTGTATCACCGCACGGCAAAGACGTCCCTTTCGATTTTTTTGAAGTGAAACCTTCTTTAGCGGCGTTGTGCACTTTTTGGGATGGGTAGAAAATGTTAAACTCGCGTCAGGACACGTGACCTGATCGAAAATTCGTAAGACAAAGGGAAGTTCTGAAGTGTTAAATTTTTAATTTAATATAAAGTGTCATGTTTGTGTCCGATAGCGCAATAAATGAATATTGTGTTATACCACATACATGATAGTACTTTTATACTGATAATTAATTAAAACAATTCGTGCGAAATTATTCCCTAACCATTCCAAAATATCAAAAAGGCACAACGGTAATGTTCAAGTTTTCACTTCTGCCGGCACTCCCGGAGTGCCATCCGTTGTTTTTTTTTTCATTATACTATACAAAAAAAATTAAGATATTGTGTACATATTGCTACACAATCAAGCACAAACCTAAATAAACTATATTCCATTTATTCATCCATAAATCCTAGGAAATTACGAAACACTTCAAGGATAAGATCATGCGAGTCAAATTTCAGTCAACAGCCAGATAAAATTAATATTAACGAAATATTATTATTATTATTATACAATATTCCGCTATGCAAATTGCAGGCACAAGTGTTAATTAAACTTTCGGATAATGGGCACCACCAATACCAATAAAATTAATTAGTTTTATTGGTTGTATTTGGGTGTCAAACAAATTTAATACCCTACTGCAGCTGGTAGTACTGACAAATTCATCTACAACTCTTTTGGCAAAATCTGTCTATGGATTTTTTAAAACGAGAATGCTGGTCAAACTTGCCTTTTATTACTTGAACGATCAAGCGCTTGTAACATTGGCCCCATACCCCTATAGATTACTTCAATTAATTGGATTGTAAGGGAAAGCTTTTAGTCCGTTAGGTTACTGATGCATTTTGTACCTACAGCTTGCACACGAGCCTAATTCTACATCACGTAGAATAAAGTGTTAGCCTTACTGAGATTCAATGTTTTCGTTATGGAATCCAGTCAAACGAAGTCGTCTCGAATCGAAAACAGTACATCTTCAATTGCCGTTTGGAAAGACTAGCCAAGCCATGCCAAGCTAAACCCACGCACGACATCTTATTGCTAGTCTTAAAACATAGAAATAGTCTACTATTTGATTTCGTCATCATTTCAGTAAATGAAAGGCAAGTTATTTTCCACAAAAGAATGACAAAGCTGATTTATTTTCATCAAAAGACATTCCCCTGTTTACTTCAGCTTCTAAATATAATTGGATGTTAAGTGAATTTGGTCAAACAAATACATTTAAATATAAAACTTTCGTTCTATTTTTATTTATAAGTTACAGAAATAGACGTGAGAAAGCTACCAAGCATTTTTCATTTTTTTTTTATTTAAACAATAAACATTGTGTAGAATATTCGCTAGGTACATAATAATAATAATAAAATTGTCACATTTTAAATAATTTGCACAATTTGAAGCTAAAGTGTAGTAAAACATCAAGTCAATCAATTAAAACATGTCTATAAATAAATAAATGTAAAAAATATGTCAAATATGTCAGATATAATGTCAAATGTACGCTATGTTAGATGATTAGTCAAAGTCAAAGTGTAGAAGTCAAAAATTAATTCAATTAAAAGCTTGTTCAATGTTATTAACTTTCTCCTTGTACCTAGCACGTCTATTTCTGTAACCTTTTCAACTTAACAAGTAGGTAGGTACCTACTTGTTAAGTTGAAAATGTTTCCAATAATGAGACATACTCAATAATTCATTGACTATCCATTTTTTCGTTAAATGTTTAAATAAATCATAGCCAGTTTTTTCTCAAGGATCTATAAATCAGACTTTTGTATTTAAAGCATCGTAATATTTTTTCTTAGAATGTTTACTGTAACTTTTTTAATAATAGAAAACTTTCTGCTATCTGTAAAATAAAAGCTTATTTGAAATTCGGAAATTATTTAGATAGATTTCTTGCTTCTACTATGTTGACGAATTGGACTAGGTAACTTCTGGAAATAAAATTCTCAGTAGGTATTAGATATTTGAATTCTCAGTATTATCTATGTTTAAGTTACCACCCGGACTGGTACCTAATTTTAGTACCAATAGGCTTAACTCAACCCATACCATATTGCCTTATTGCCTACTTTTTACCGAGAAATGTAATAAATTACTTCATTTTCATGTTTGAAATATCAAAATCGAAAGTCATTCATTCAAATTGAACGTCAAAGACAGTCCCGCAAAACGCCCGTCCGTCACCACTGCCGTCTGTTTGGTAAGAAAAAGTGGCGCAATAAACCCCCAGTAATACTATCAATATTACTTACTTACTTATAGTATTAGTATACCTAAAAATATCAACGTGATGTTTTAATAGGAATGTTACTAACGTATGTATGTTTCATCTTAGAAAAGGGACAGTCGTTATAAAACGTGCACTCACCGCCTCACATTACCCATGTCTCCTCTCTCTACTGCCAGGAGATACTTCTTCTCCTCCAACGTCAGGGGTTTGGGCAGGGTGGGCAGTTCCATCGGTTTCCGGACACATTCTAGCTCGGGGTCACCCTGTATAACAAGGAAGGATGCCTAAGTATTATTTGTGATCCCAAACAATATGAAAATTTAGTTTATATAATTACACATTCAAAACCCACCGTTGTATGGCCTCATGACAAAAATAGATTACCTACAGATAATTATTCGATCAATTGATTATTTCTAAATAAAACAAAATAAATGCATTGAAAACTTTGAAGATCCCGCTTTTTTGCAAACGTCAAAATGCGGGCTTGCGTGCACCTCTTCGTCGCCTTACGAGTAATATTTTAATAAGAATTTCTGCAGTTTGGATCTGTTTGCTTTACCACATAGAAAGTTTAGACTCATGCTGCTTAACTTGTTGAAAAATTGATGTGATATTTGTTCCACTTATCCGGCCCTTTTGGCAGCTTTATTTTTTGTTGTTACTTCTTAATTAATACTCCTCTTTTTTCATTTCTCACAACACACTAGTCTTAAAAAATACCAAATTGTCTCACTGTGTATCTGTGGAGAACGTCGTTGATTTCACATTTGTATCATTTCTATATCATATCTTTTGTAATCTAAGTGTGTAATTGTTTGTTTTCCCAAATAAATAAAATAAAATAAATATTTTAAACATTTTTTTTTAATTTACCCCGTAGGGAAGGCTGTATATAGTCTTTTGACCATATTGCCTAGTCTTACGTCCTTGATTTCTTGTGTTTTGCATTAAAATACGGATGTAACACATTCTAATGGTTTTCGGAGTATCTGGTAACAAATATATCGATTCGGCCTTCTTGGCAAGTTTCGAGTTAGGTAGTCAATACTACAGTAAAATTCTCAGCTCCACTTAACCGAGATCGCGCCTGTTTTAATATTTTCCAAGTGCGTTGACGCTTGAGACACCAAACTACAACAATTTACATCACAATATCCACTAGGAATCAATTTACGAATAATTAAAACAGCCGCTAAACTTTACTCGAAAAAATCCCGCCAATAAACTTATAAACATTCTTACGGCTTTCGCTAAGGATATCATTTATTCCAATTTTAATTTGGAACCATAAGATATAAATCCCAGATGACATTCTCGATAACGTGACTTATATTATATATACCTTTTTTGAGCCTTTCAAATTGTCAATGTTAAAAAAATTAACACAGAAGACGATTGCTTTGATTTTTAATGTGTTCGCGCACAATGGACCCTTTGTAAGAGGATATGGAGATCTATCGTCCAACTCAAGAGGCGTTAACTACGCTATTTTTTGGTGTAGATAGGTTTATAACTACAGAATGTGTATGTATACTCACGGACTCCAGGTCCTTCTTCTCGGACATTTTGTCGGTTTACCCCACGGTGCTCTGGAGCGGCGTCCGCCCCCTCAGGCAGACTGCTTATCTACAAACTGGAAACACTCATTGTTCATAAACACTTCAACAAAATCAATTTACATCAGGATCTTGCTGAAAAAATTAGCAACTTTTTTTGCAAGAATCAGAAGATAGATATGCTTGGTACAATGGTTAGAGGTTGAATAAAATGCCTAGCAGGCATTTTATTCAACCTCAAATTCAACCATTGTAACATGTGGTTTTAACAAAATATGTATTGATAGGCTTGACGACATTTTCAAGCAAACCTCATCGTATAAGTAGTGAACGTTGACTTACGTATGGTTGAGCAATGCAAGATAACGATTGACGAACATATTGGAAATCATCGGAAATCACAGCTTTTATTCGTAGTGGTTTGGTCACTACCAGAAGATCAGTCTTCTTAAACTTAGTGTATCTACTTACAAGACCCTGAACCTGAAAAGAAACACCAAAACAAACCCACAGGTTCCAGCCGACTTCACAAGTCGCATCAACAATACCGTACGACCAAAGGCCACGCAGTCGCATGAAGCCAGTCAATCACAGTCACATAAATGGAGAAGGCCGGTGTTTCCTAGCTGACTACCCTGACAAGAAACACCGAAACAAACTCACAGGTCCCAGCCGACTCCACAAGTCCATCGACAATACCGAACGACCAAAGGCCACGCAGACGCATGAAACCAGACAATCACACTCACATAAATGGAGAAGGCCGGTGTTTCTTAGCTGACTACCCTGAGAAGAAACACCGAAACAAACTCACAGGTCCCAGCCGACTCCACAAGTCCATCGACAATACCGTACGACCAAAGGCCACGCAGACATGAAGCCAGACAAGCGCACACATATCAACTGAAGATAATCTGCCTGACATGGCGATTACGACCGTCACCCACTTACGTCCTGACATAACCTTACAGTATCTAGTAATTCAATTGATGAGCATGCTCGTGTCCTACTTTTGATGCGCGTTGATAAGCGAAAGGAGCTTAGCTGGTATTAACATACCGACCTAATGCAAATGATGGGCCTCCCCTTATAGGTATAGACATATATTATTATTATTATTATTGTTTATTTTATTTTATTACCTATTTAATCTATTGTAGTTGACATTTTAAATCTCATTCTGACATTCTTTTTTTTTTTTTTTAAATTAATGTGAATAAGATAGTAAGAAATTGATAATATTATTTATGTTCCTGTATTAATCGAACACCTATGGGTCTTTGCCTGAAATAAATGAATTTTATTTTTTATTTTATAGACAATACGAATCATCGCAGGGAAGCTGGAATGTGATAGCTAGAGGATGTAAAAGGCGTGCGATTTAAGAAGCTTTGCTGTAGTAGTGGACTGCTATAAGCTGATCTTTGATCTTTAACAACACCTAGATAAGCGTTATAATTTGCTTCTGATGGAATTGGGCGTCTATTCCGCCTTGGGTGCAGCAAAGTACAACGAAGTATACGGCTTGTTTGGTACCTACCTGATATCTCTAGTAACATAATGAACTTACTACCATTTTTCGTTAGACGCTGTCAACGTACCTAGATCACGTTCTATCAAGGCAGCCTTCCACCCATCCTGTCAATGACTAACGCGGCTAGACGAATTTCATAAAAGCACAATAACATGCAATTTGTTTTTTTTAGGTACATTTGTGACGATAAGATAAAACTGCAGTACGATTCTGTGAACATCTCACCGTGTAAGCTTAAGTGAAGTGAACATGAAGTAAGCTGTCAATCAATACAAACAAGATGGAACGCCAGCCGGCCGATTCTGTAAACATGTCGAAGTGAAGGTTTGGGTGAAGTGAATCTTTCAATCCATATAATGAAGATGGAATGACAGCTCACTTCGTGATCACGTGACATCTGGGTTATATGGATTGACAGCTCACCTCGTGATCACTTCACCCAAGCCTTCACTTCGACATGTTTACAGAATCGACCGGCTTTTCACTTCACGCTCACTCCACCTAAGTTTACTTGGTGAGATGTTGACAGAATAGACCTGCTGTATACTTGTAATCTTCCGTACTTAAAACTTGACGTTATAAATGTGAAAGTTACTTTGCCAGTCTATCTGTCTGCCTGATTGTTACCACGACATTTATAGGTTTATTTCCCACTTTCCCGCAAGCGAAATTGCTGGCTGAAGAAGCTATGAGTAGTAGGTGCTTAATAAATACGATTGAATGTGATAGAAGACTCAAAGCCAAAGGAGTAGGAAAGTAGGTATTAACTCGTGGTGCTCAATAGTTTTTGCCCAGGGGGAAGACATCTGCGAACGGTAGCGGGTCTGTAACGGGAGGAGCTTGGCTAAGTCCTAATTAACTCGAAGTAACACGATTACACCGCCTACAGCTAAGCGCTTGTTAACTAAAACTAACTACCGGTAATTACTTTTCTTAGTTAATTAATTACCGCTACTGTACTTAGGTAAATAAATATGGGAAGGCTAAAAAAAAATGCGGATGCGTTGTGTGAGAAATGATATGAAAGACAAGAAAATCTAACGGTTACACTTAGTTTAGTGTGCGTCGAAATTGAAAGTTTGATTCCGCTTAGCCCGTTTCATCATCGGAATACAAGGGCGTGCGGCGATTCGCCACCGACTTGACTTTTTGACTTTTTTCTAAGGAGTAGAATACCTTGCGGTCTGTTTTCCTGATAGCTACAGTGTGAGGTTAAGTGCAAAGTGAGTAGGTTACTTCTAGGCACTTATAGGCAAGCGTGGTCCATCATCGACCACATCATCGCTCTCCATCAGGTGAGATTGAGGTCAAATGTGAGCAAGGGCGTCACCAAGGGGGGTAAAGGTGGGGCCGTTGCCCTCCCCCTGACCCTCGAGTGCCATTTTTTAAAATAAAATGCCCGATATATTAAAGTAATTGTCCAGTTAAAATTCTCGTCCCGCGCGATGCAATTTCAAAACACACAACTATGTGAACTTGTCATCAATTCTTTGGAAAATCGCTTTTCTGAAGAAAATAAATGCGTCATTTGCAATTTTGCCCTAACCGGGCTCACTGGCTGGTGACGCCGTTAAATGTGAGCCTATCATTAAAAAAAAACACGGTTGATAGAATGGAATGGAAGAAGATAACGTGTTCCACCGACCCCAAGTAACATGGGACAAGGGCACCACGATGATCACTATTTTAGAGGCAGGCACGGAAAATATTTGCCAAATTTATCGTTAAGTAGGTAGTTCAGTTTAAAGTACAAAGACTACCTACTTTTCTCTTATTTCGTTTGTAATTATAAGCTGTCATATCCACAAAGCAATACTAAAATGAATTTATTATTTAGTGGGTAGTACCTGTTAATTTTTTCCTTTACCTTCCGTTAAATAAACCTCGAACTAGTTTCTAACAGGCTGATCAAAGACACCTTTCTTCACCTCAGGGTCGAAAGCACAAAATTACGAGAAACCTTGGCCAAAATCAGAGAAGACCCCGCCATCCCCTTCTAACCTAACCTGTCCGAGTCGGGGCGCCCTAAGTCCCAATACTGGACAAATAACTTTCTATTTTTTTTTTTTTTTACTTTTACCGACGAGAGTAGTGAATTATTAATAATAACTGCGTGACGAACGAGTAAAAGTGATGAATTTCAATTTTATATTCACATTTACCAAATCATGAGAATAATGTTCGGTAATTATAAATAATTTTTCAATTAATCACATTTACCGTAACATATAGGTACAGACCTTTCTCGTTTATCGCTCTTTTTATTCGAGAAAACCTATATACATTGCGCTTTTCAAAAGGAGGAAGCGGAGATTCAGATGAAGGCAGTCAGCGACCTTATTTTATACTTGCTAGGTATTGAGAGACATCTTCATACAAATTTTTCGTATTTTTATGGTTCCGTATCTCAGTCGGCAAAAACGGAATCGTTATAGGATCACTTTGTTGCCCGTCTGGCTGTCTGTCTGTCTGTATATCCGTCTGGCCTTTTTTCTCAGGAACGCATGGAGGAATTAAGCTGAAATTAACTAAAATACCCTGAGTATTTTAGTTAGCTCCTCCTTGGAGCAGTGAAAAAATCTAACTTCTAAGTCAACGCAATCTAATGATAAGGCCGCTCCGTTTATAGCGCATTTTGTGACGCTCGCAAGGGAATCAAAACCTTTAGCGTACTTCCCGTTGACCTAGATTCATGAAATTTGGCAAGAAGATAGATCTACAAGTACCGATAAAATCCGAAAATTAGGAATTTGTTGTTTTATCATATAAAAATAACATTTTTAGCGATTACAAACTTATATTTTCGGTTGAAGAATTGACCGTGACGTACATCGATGTGTCCGCAGGTATAGTCCTCCTGGCCGATGTCGGTCATAGCGGCCACTCTCAACCGAGACTAGCCATCGGCGCGGGACATATTATAGTGCACAAGTATGTGCGCAAACACAGGTGAAAGACGGGGAAAGGTATGCCACAAACTTCCCGGATGTCGAATCTAATGTGCAGATCCGAGTGATGTAATGTAGTCTATAATAATAATGGCAATACTTGCAGCGGAATTAATGACGCCTAAAGATTAAGAAGCCGAGCTCCCTCGACAAGAATATGCGGAAAAAATAATTTTTGGAACATTTAAATTAACATTTCCCAAACCCAGGTGTTTTCACGAAACGCAGGCCTTCACAGTCAGTCAGTCATGAGGTGATTATGACTGGGAAGTCGGTAGGTACCTACTTGCCAGAGTCAAACCACAACTTTGTGCTTCCCGCCTCTTTGAACTACCTCCTCACCTTTTCCTCCTTTGATCCTTTTACCCGTTATTTATATATTTAATTGTCCAGCATAATATTAAACATAAAAAGGAGAAAGAGATCAGAGGAGTAGATACATATCTCGAAACCTTCTACTCTATGAGATGCCAATTAAAATATGGAACCGGACAGAAAACAAACACTGTTTCGTCTGATGTTCGCACAATAATAACACTCTACAAAAATGTTAACAAATGTGTAAATGAACAAACAAAATACGGCACGTTTTGAATCAAACGACAGCTCGCTTCAGCGCGCTCAAACTTTTTAGCGCGAGTTGTTGTAGCGGGAAATATAAAAATGTGGTTTTTGAAATTTTGATTCATTTGTTTTGTGTGACCTGCATTTCATGGGAATTTACTGGACCGAGTTCTTATGGGTTTTAGTACCTAAATATGTTTTTTTAAGAATTGTAATGACTGTTCCGATGGTAGGCGTACCTATACATTTTGGGAAATCGTCATGGATAACCTCCGTCTGGGGAGAAAGGAGGGTTATATCGGACTTCTACCTACTAAAACCCCTGGCAACTGCCGCCACCGTAAGTCGTCCCCAGGCGGAAGTTCCTATACCTATTCGCCTATCCCTAACAGGGATCGCACAATACTTTCCATATAAACCTATCTAATTCCTATTTAATCGTAGGTGCGTTCACAAACACAGATCTCACGTCATGCACTAAAAACTTGAGCCGGTTTGCGAGGGCACAACTTGCCTACTAAAAATCCATCCTAATACAGGGTTATCAAATATGTATTAGTTCATAGTTATATGTATTTTGGTTTATGGGCCGGTATGGTCCCGGTCCTTTGGTAAGCGTACGAGGGATCGAAGTCAACTCGCAGAGGCCCCGTTAGACATTTGAAATGGAATGGGTCAACCGACGATTATCCCTATATGTATCTACAATTAAAGTATACTGAAGGGCCATCCCTGGTTGGTGCAGGCCTATTGCAGATATGGAAACACGATGGGAGGCTATGGGTTTTGGGTGGTTTAGTGGGCTGATTATCGAATACTATGGAAGAACTCTTGCTTTTGCTTACTGACAATATACACGGCTTTTGAATGGCAGGGGGTGACTTGCACACTCAATAAATTAACAGGGTGTTTCATCATTCTAACGCATCATACATTTTTATTGTACTTATTATCTTAATCAATTTTTTTTTTTAAATCGCGTCCTGACGTATATAGTTTATGTCGGGGACATTATGTGTGCCAACTTTATAAGACGACAAATGACTTTAAAATACACGGCACCGTGTATACCTACTCGTTGCCAAAACTTGTTGCGTAGCGCGGATTGAAACTAATGAAGCGTATCGCTACTTAGGCTGCCCTCGTTAGGTTTATTGCTTTGTTGCCTAGCTAGGTAGCCAGGTGGCTAGGCAACAGTGAAGGTGGCCTAGGCACGCGCTAATACAAATCACCTTCACCCACTTACAATGAGATCCAGCCAAAGCCATTGAAATGCCAGTGTAAGTACACACAATCCTTCTGATATTACCTACACGCAAAATGAGAGGTTGACCAATTTGCGTATGGGCCAAGTTTGTAAGAGAGGGTAGGTTATGACGCCAAAAACTATGTTTCTTATAAGACGTTATTTTTAACTGACTTGAAAAAAGAAGGAGGTTCTCAATTCGGCTGTATTTTTTATGCTTGTTACCTCATAACTCCGTCATGTATGAACCGATTTGAAAAATTGTGATGTCAAAATCGGTTCAGTAGTTTGCTTTTTAAATCAAAATAGCTGGAAAAAATATGTCATCCAAGAAAACGAAAATGGGTATTTTGATTTCTTGTGACTTTCCACTGGTGTTGTTGGGTGGGGTACCTACCACTAAAACGTGAAAATTAAAAAAAAAACTTGAAATACAACTGACTTTCGGAAGTCGGTGTTAAAATACGAAGAAAAACAAAAACACCGACTTCTAAAATTAAAATTATTTTATACTTTGCAGTTTTTTTTTATTTGGAAGTAGGTTGTACTTTTTGTATTTTTTTTTTTATAAAATGTGAACCAATGTGCGTATGGGCCAAGTTTTTCAAAAAGAGGGTAGGTAATGACGCCAAAAACTGTTTTTTAAGACGTTCATTTGTTTTAGCACTTTTTGCATAGATTTAATAGTGATTAAAACACAGGCAGTATCCAGACTTGTGCTGGAACTATCCTCAGACTAAGACCATATTTCGAGCTGCAAGCAACTCGCATATCTACAAGTTCAAGTACATTGCAGGGACGATGAAGCAACTGATCATATACCTCGGTAGCCCGCAATGTAATGCAACTTGCACGCGAGCTGGTTGCAGTTGGAAACACGGCCTCACACAACGAAATAGGGATAGTGGACATACTCGGCATATCAAGTCTTGCAAAAATGTCTTCCGAAATTCTCTTTTTTCGGAGACAAATTCTTTTTTTTCGGAGACAGGTGTGTGCACTGCTTAATTTAGATGTCTAGGAATTTCACTCACATTTTCAGGCACAAACATTTCGACTATTCCCCGTCACTTCACCGATTTCGCCTGGCAGTCACACCAGAAGAAAAATACAATAAAAAAAACTGTACTTACGAGATGAAACGAACGCCGTGGCTGACGCGACGCCACTCCTACGCGGCGAACATCCCCCCGCGCTCTTATACCACCCTTATGATCCAATTATGGGAATGTCGGCTGCCAAATGAACCGGTTTGATGCCGATTGCCACCACGTGGTTGTTTGTGTACAAGTTTTAAGAATTCAAGGGCGTCTGGAATTGATTTGTGGACTGCGGTCACAGGACTGTCGTTTGGGCGCTCTCTTGCTTCGAGCACCTTGTCGATGGGTTGCTTTTGGCTCCAGATATTGTAATGTAGGGATGTGGCAATCATGGTGCCTATTAAATAGACCTCCTTAGCTGTTTGTTGCGAGATTCAAAACAGAATAATCGTTGCGAGACTCGTCCAGCTTCGAGACCAACTCCTAAAGTGAGAAGCAAGTTGTGGGAAGACCACCACCTGAATTCCTAAAACTTCTAGAACATTTGCTAACTGAACGTGAACAGAACACATGGAAAGCCAGGAAGAAGACTAGGGCGCTGCAAACACAACTTGGCAAAATGGGGTTTTACAGACCCGTTTGACATCAATTGTGATTACGCTATCCCCCTGTCCAAAACATGACCCACTCGTTGGAGTGTCCAAGTGCCCTTACTCCTACACCATTGAGGATTTAATGAATGACAGTAATACCGCCATAAAAATGGTCATCTACTGGATTAAACTGTTTAAGGATCACCATCAACTCGAAAAGAATTTGGCCTTGGCGTATTCTGGTTCGCCAATGTTGATTCTGGCTTTCAGGTGTTACTGTGGTTAAGAAAAGTGTGGTTTTCCCTATGGAAAAACCCATTAGCACTTTTTGCACGGCCTGGAAATCGAATCCAAGACAGTCGCGCAGCAGTAAAGTTACCAAAGATAAATTCACCTACTTTTTTATGAATTGGAAATCATCTCATGACTTCTTCCGCTCTGGGTGGAGCAGAAGGGCGTGTCAGACTCTTACTGACTAAAATCCATCCTTGTTCCTTCTAAAGTAGCGTTCCAGGGCCGCGGTGACTCTTTCGAACAAATTCTGCAACAGTACCTAGGCACAACGTTTACGTATAACTGCCGCTGCCTCATACATCAATCACTCAGTCGCATTTTAATTACATAACACCGAATAAAAAATCTTTTAAACGTCCACAAGCGTGGTCATAATCATAATAAAACAATGAAAATGTTTTTATTTTGTGCTTTTATGACTTTACTGGCTATTAGAGAACAGACGTGTGGCCAGATGTCTGACATTTCATACCCGGATATTCAGTGATCCGTAAAATGTGAGGCAATTCGATTTGGTAAGTTTTTAAATACATAATGTGACTTTTTTAACGCAATCACCTAATCAAACTTTCACGCACTGAAATGTGCGTGAAAGTTTTTACGAGACAAAACCTGAAATCGCGAAAAAAAAAAAAGACAATGGATATGTGAACAGAAATGTTTCTACCTACTGGACAGCAATTTTTTTAGGGTTCCGCACCTCGAAAGGAAATACGGAACCCGGAACAGATCAACTCGTTGTCCGCCCTAACACGCATAAAATTTGACAATTCGTCAAATTCAACTGGGATTACTAATCTAAGAGATCGGCGGGGATATATAGTTTATAAGATATTTTTTTCACATTTGTCGGCTTTGAATCAATGCAGCTGCCATGTTATCTCTTCCCCGGTTGACGGGTAGAATGCCTAAGGCATAAGTCCACCATTGTACCTTTGTGCATGAAGTTTAAATCTATACTAATATTATAAATGCGTAAGTGTGTCTGTCTGTTCACCGCTTAAACTGCTGAACCGATTTAGATGAAATTTGGTACGGAGATAGATTAGACTTTGGAGAAGGACATAGGCATAGACATTTTGTCGCGAGAAAAGGGCTTGTAATAGGGGAAGAAAGTTTGTATGGGAGTCCGTCATTATATTATTAAAGATAAAACCACTTGATAAAAATAAATTAACATTTTGTATCTTAAAATTAATAATGGCTGTCCATTTAATAACTATTGCACGCGAACGAAGTCGGGGGCAAAAGAGAGTAAATAAATAAGCCATTTTCTTTAGTCAACATAATCTGAACAACTACCCACATAATCCTTCACAGTGCTGTTTTTTACTGAAACTCGATTACCCACTTTACGATATGTAGTAAAAGCATAGTAAATTTTCATGGCTTTATAAGCCATAAAAACACTAACATTGCCTGTAAATATGAATAGTTGTAGTAGTCAGCATAAGTTTGGAAAATAACAAGTAGGTTCGAATACCGAAACTACTGTTTTTTCCGCTGACTCCTGTTTCCTCCCATTTTTTTCTTACAACGTAAAACAGAAAAAGATAAAAAAACCTACATACATACATACCTACACGAATAAAATAAATTGCTGTACGTTATGCGGGCTATAGACGTTCAAGTAATTTGATCAAACAGTACGATCAAACTGTTTGATCAAATCGACATACGACGTTTTTGACCAAATTTTCCTACGGACCTTCATACCCATTAGGTATTTAAAACTGTTCGAACCAGCCTCTTTGATAAAATTACTTGAACGTTTATGGCCCGCATTAGTTTCGCATAAACTCCGTGTTTTTTTATTCGCTCTGATACAGGTAAGTTAAAAAAATAGGGAAAGTCCAACAACTAAATTGTAGGTGATACAGTAGGCCACCAGCGGGATCCCAAGTAACGTTAGGAGGGGTTCACATCGGCGTCGGGTCGACGATCAAGTACCTGGGACTCGTTCTCGACAGCCGGTGGAACTTCGAGGAGCACTTCCGTCGTTTGGCTCCCAGACTGGAGCGGGCCGGGGCTGCCTTCAAGCGGCTCCTGCCCAATCTAGGGGGTCCAAATGCCTCCTGCCGGAGGCTTTATGCGGGGATCGTGCGGTCCATGGCCCTTTATGGGGCCCCAGTGTGGGCACTCACACTGAAGGGGCGACCAAGCCCGCCAACTCAATTCGCCCCAAAGGGTCATGGCCATCCGGCTGGCCCGGGGATAGCGCACGGTCTCCGGCGAGGCGGCGAGCCTCCTAGCCGGATTACCGCCATGGGATCTGGAGGCGAGAGCCCTCGCGCACGTCTACGCGTGGCGCGTGGAGGCGCTTCGCCGGGGCGAAACTCCGCTGCCGCAGCAAATTGCGGCGCGGCGGACGGAGCTCCGGCAGGATACCATGGCGGTATGGAGACAGCGACTATCGCGACCCAGCGCTGGGCACGCCACTATTGCGGCGGTAAGGCCCCTCTTTAAGGAGTGGCTAGAGAGGCGCCACGGCGTCCTCACCTTCCGCCTGACGCAGGTACTTACCGGACACGGCTTTCGGGAGGTACCTGTTTCGGATTAAGCGGGAGGACACGCCCGGGTGTCAGCACTGTGAAGATCGCCCGGAGGACACGGTGGAGCATACGATGGAGGTCTGCCCTGCTTGGGCGGAGCACCGCCGTGTCCTCATGGAGGCGATCAGCGGCGGCGACCTCTCGCGTCCGGCCCTGGTTAAATCCATGGTTCGGAGCGAGGAGGCTTGGGAAGCGGTCACCTCCTTCTGCGAATCAGTAATGCTAGCGAAGGAGGAGGTGGGCCGCGCGAGGGAAAGGCAAGGCCTTCGCCCCAACCGTCGCTAAAGGAAAAGACGCCCCGGGCGTCGGGAGTCGCAGGGCGATCCCCGGCCACCGTAGGCGCGGGCCTGCGGACGGCGAGCATTGGGTGGCTCGCTGTCCGATCACCACCAGGCCCGGGTCGATGGCGCGTTGTGTTTCACGCGCGCCTCAAAGAGATGTCAGCATAGAAGACGGGGCCCGCTAGGGCCAGAGCCTGCCAGGGTTGCGGAATTTGTTCGAAAGAGTCACCGCGGCCCTGGAACGCAAAGGGCTTTAGAAGGAACACGGATGGGTTTTATTCAGTAAAAGTCTGACCGCCCTTCCGGTCCACCCAGAGCGGAAGAAGTCATTTGATGATATCCCATCCTTAAAAAAAAAAAAAGGTGATAAGTACAGTTCCCAGTCCATCTAGTAACAACATAAATAGACTTGCTGCCTTGTATCGTAACATTCCTAACTCTAGTGAGTGGTCGCAAGCCCTACTTGTTTTTCATCTGGTAAACATTCGACGGCGACACTTTCTGTAGTGGCGACCGCGTACCGGAAGACGCAGCGTTGGAAGGCCTCCCACATGGTGGACCGATGACCTGGTGAGGGTCGCGGGTAGCCGATGGATGCGAGACGCACAGGACCGGTTGTTGTGGCGACACGCGCGGGGAGGCCTATGTCCAGCAGTGGACGTCTTTCGGCTGATATGATGATGAAACATTCAATAGCAGCCCAGAGCGAGCTTTAGTGTCCAGTCAATATCAATAGGCTTTCTGTTACACCTTGTACCTTGTATATTTAAATCGATTTACCCCAAACCGGTTTCATTAGAAAGGAAATAATGCAAAGATGGTTTAAGACCACTAAAACGGGATGTGCGCGTACGAAGTCGCGGGCCAAAGCTAGTAAATTAATAAATAAGGTTTGAAATCGACAGTGAAGAAGGCAACGTTAGTAAATGTTTATTTTTATTCTGGCAGGTTCCTAAGGAGGTCAGGGATCGAATAAATACGACGAAAATAAAATACCAATCTAAAAATGTAAAACTTTATTACAACTCACAATTCAACATAAGGTACTGTACACACCGGACTACTAACATCTCGACTAGTGCAATTCCCGATATGTCACGATAACCTACAACACACAGCTAGACAATTCGCTTTATTATTATATAGTACAAAAGTACAATCAGGGAAATAGTTCGTGGCTATTGGCAAGCATTGATTTAGATAGTAAAGATAGGGACGTCCGAACGTTTGCTTAGACGCGTTGACCGTACAAGGAACAAGGTATTTTTAATGTCTGGCGCACACGATCGTTCCCGAAGAGTGCCGACCGAGTGGCGAGTTCGCTTCGGTCTGGGCGGGCCAATTTGCGACGTCAGAAAAACGTGCGGTTTGCCTAGTCTTTACTATATGAGTCAATGTTGCATGCTAAATTATTTCATAACTTTTCGAAATACAGGGTGGTCAATTTGTAAACTTATTTTAGAGCAGATGGTAAAAAAGAATGCCCATTTGTCACCCAGACGCCGACAAAATTGCGTCCTATCGTAACTAGTTTTTTTGTTACATGAAGTAGAGCAAGAATATGTATTGTTTGGTAAAAAACATCTCCAATTTGAAGTCGGTTAAAAACAACTTAACTTCTACTACAGCAAAGACCTTTTTCTTAGACCGATTATTTTCGTGAATCTGTAAATACAAAAACAACCTATTGAAGATGTTGCCACCCTGTATTTCTGCAGAATCACTTAGTTCGTACTAACTGAAAACAAAGTGGGTCTTTGACAAAAACAAAACACTTATTCAATTCCTTATGTGAAAAATAAAGACTAAATGCAATAAATCAAGAGGACAGTAAGTTTATCAATATTTTTGACCTCATAATACCAACAAAACACTTAAGAATAATTTCCCTGATTATAAAAAAACTACGGGTTTTAAAATTCTACTACATTATTGCTGATATAATTTATCTAAATAACGATATTTACAATATCAACAACTGAGTAAATATACAGGTTCAAATTAAATTGGCAAGACGTGAAACTACACAGAGAAACTGGATATATCTTATGAGTGTGACTATAAAACAAAGAAAAAACCTTATCAGTTTTTTTTTGCGGAGGTGCCTTATGGTACACACGCCAGCACATAAAGTTATCCGAAACTGTCAAATTTTCCCAATCAACCTTGAACCTAAAGCGTTAGCGATAAAGTTGAAAATCTATTAAAGAAATTTGACAGATTGTTGTAGCTTGATGTGCTGGCGTCTGTACATTTCCGTGCATCGCATGCGTCTGTCGCGCGCGGCTGCGGCGACAATAGTCAGAGTTTGAAAATGTATGGCACCGCTTCCGAAGTCACCCGCGCGCCTCTGTCACAGACCTCGGAAACGGCGCCATACATTCTCATACTCTGACTTTTGTAGCACTCGGCTGCACTCGGCTGCGATCGGCCGCGATGCACGGAATTGCACCTTTACAGTTGACTACGGGGTCAACGGCCGCTATTCTTTATTTTATCGTCATTAGATATCGATACGCATTACATCTGCGTAGTTCCGCTAGCTAATTTAATTAGAACATGTTCAAGCTTAACATACAGCTATTTCAAAACTGAACACTTAACCACCCATTTGATTGCAAATTAGGCACTTAACCATTAGCGACCAAGCAATTTTCGACCTTACAAGCCATTTTATTAGTAAAATCAGCAATGGAAGTCAGTTGACAATTCAATAATGAACAAAGTCAATTTTTGAATAGTAACTGAATAATAAATACGAAATCAAACTGTAAGGTACTATAAAACTGCTTCACTTCGTTTCAATTTAGATGTTACGTACCAATATAATTGTTAACTTAATTTCGTTGCAGACCATACCTACAGAATACATGTAATTAAACGCCGCTGTACCCTAATATTAATTGATCGTCTGTAAAATCGGTGGCAAATAAATTATGTTCAAGTCAAAAGTAAAAAAATATCTAAGTAGTTATTTTAACAAAGTAAACAAAACAAATAATAAAAAACCAGGTCAAGTGCGAGTCGGACTCGTACACCAAAAAGTTGTCCTTTCGAAAATTGCAGGACCTATAAGGCACTTGCCGTTGATTCATGAAATTTTACAACCAAGTTATCCTAAAGATAAGGAACCCTACGTATGCGCGCGGACTCGCCCTTGACAGATTTTTTACGATTTATTTGTTGGTCTCTTAGCAAATGTTATTTATAATGAGGATTTTCATCCCCTGAAACATTGCCAATGGCATTTAAGACATTCTGTACTTGTAACAAGAGCGCCTCCGCCACTTCATTACCGAAAACTCTAAAAGAAACTTGTACTTTCCAATTATTATCAATACATTTGGTAGGTTGAAAATTGGAAACTATATAAGTAATTGAGTATTTTCTCGAATCCTCCTTTAAGTCGGCGTCGACTTTTTCAACTTTTAATCAGGTTGTATAGCCTTCTTGTTAGTTTTCAGCATCTTATGGTTAAATGCAGTTAAAATAATATATTATTTATTTTAAAACAAATTATATTTAATCAAATGTTCAGTGCAACAAAATGCAACAAGTGAAATAATAATTATAATATTGTAAATACGAGTACCTTGACTAAATTGCAAATTAAAGTTACACTTCAATAAAAGCTAAAAGTATTTAGTATCACAGGATGGTGGATTGACCAGCAATTTATTTTTATAAAAACATACATATTATTTTTTTTCATTTCATCAAACAAATATAAATATACAATAAAAAACGAAAACACAAAATTGAATACTGACGACACAACCTTAGAATAATTTTGGAAAAATCATCAAAAAAATAATTTACTTAAAATAAATAATTTTATTAAAAAAAGACTCGTCGTCGACTAAATAATTAGGTATGTGTGTATAAGAAGCACCATTTAAAAAATAAAAATACATGTTTGGGCCAACCCTGAGGAACTAGTAGGTATAGCAAAAGGGTATTTGACCAAGATCAAAAAATTAATTACATTACATGAATTAATGTCCTTATCAAATAAAATAAAAATCCTTAAAAAAATGTATGATAAGAATAAGTTCTAAAGATGTTAGTAAAATACGATGTGGAAATAGTATCTGTGGAAAATGGAGAAGTTACATGCATTTGAAGTAGATCTTCTATCCTTGTCACGCAAGACGTCATCTGTACTTATAAACTTTGATTTTAAACGCTTGCAATTGCGCCATTTTTTTAACATAATAAACACAATTATGTTGGTGTTTTTTTTTTTTTAGTATTTAAGAAACAAAATGTAGATATCCAGTCAAATACCCAACTAAAATAACAAAATTAAAATTCCCGGATCTGCGACCTAAATAAAAAGCTTTAAAAACATAACCTATCACCAAAACAAGTCATATTTTAACATAAAATAATAAAAAAGAATAAAATCTAATAGTATTGCTTTGCTTAATATGGCAAAATAAGATTAATAATAATAAATTGTGATGTATCTTAAAAACATTAAAAATATGTATTTGTTCTTTTATTCTTTTGTTAAATAAAATTATCTGTCAACGGTGTAAAATTTTTTTTTTTTTGTAATCTTCAATAAAACTTTTAATATATTTTACTTGCAAAATAAATTATTTACTTGTTAACTGGAGCTATACTATGACGTGTAAATGTCATCATGATTCCATTGTGAAAAAGAGATAGTACTACCCGTTCCGTATAGCTCCATCTCTGTCGCACACTGGAATAATGGTGGCTTTAAGGTGCCCCACGACCACATTGCAGCCTCAGCAAGGAACTAAAATTGTATGGCAGGGGTGCCTAGATCCTCATATTGGTTTTGGAATAAATAATGTGAAAACTTTTAAAAGAATATACCTGCTGCCATAATTCAAATGGTTATTATAATATCATTGTAATTGTATGGTAAGAAATATACAATTAGCTTTTGCCTTTAAATTAAGATACCAACGTAATAAATAATAAAGACAATATATCAATTTCGGTCGTACGTACCCTTTTCAATTGCAGAATTGACCTTTCGTCCCCTTTTAACCAAAGTGAATCAAATTATAGAAAGCGTGTAAATTTTCCTTAACAAATTCGAGACTAGCCTACTAGCCACCGTTTTAAACAACTAAAAAAAATGCACCTATGCCAAACATCACAAAAAACAGTGTGCAATAGAACCAGAACGACTTATTTTCATATTTACCTGCACACATTTCTCAACCTTATAACATTAACGATATAATTCAACACCGCTAACCTATGTATGTACACATTTACAGTAGAAAAGTATGAATACTTTCACTTCAGGTCCTCTTCATCGTCTTCGACGTACAATAGATCTTCCATTTTCGTCATGAACTTGCTGTTTAGCTCTTGTTCAACTGGCAGAGGTGGGGTCTGAAAAGTATTCGAAAAGGTTTTATGTAAATATGTGCCTATTACACTTTCGGGCTGTGATTTGAACAGCCTCTGAATAAAAAAAAAATATTAACCACAGAAATCTTTGTTACCTGTTACGTTCCACCAATAGGTCATAGAAGTTGACGTACAGGATGTTGTAAAAATAAACTAAGCACAAGAAATAATTAAAATTATCTTTAGCCAAAAATATGAAAGAAGTTTCGGTTAATGAATATGTTAATTTCAGCTCTTATTTAACCCATTAATGCCCGGTTTCTGAAGTTTTTATCGGTTGTTTATCTGTCCGTTAACGCTATTTGTCATAACTCCATTGGTTGGTAAGTGGTTACCGGACAGTTAAACGATCGATAAAGTACCTGAGAAACCGGGCATAATTCACATTATGTTAAAAATATGTTGAGCTTAGTACAGTCAACAAAGCCATTTGGTATGCAGGCAGCTAACTTGCAACTACTTTAAAAAAATGTTGTGTGCTGAGTAGACAGTTATTGTACACCACACTTGTAAGTATGTCATAAGCTAAAAAAGTTATAATAGTTATATTGCACACATTAGAAATAAATTTTGGCAATGCAGTGGAAAAAACAATATTTGTGCCTGTATACCAAATAGCTTTGTTGACTGTACATAAGCCACGTTTTCACCTGCAATCAGCCTGCATGCACGTTGCATTACATCGCGAGCTACCGAGGTATAATGCGATCAATCGCTCGATCGTGCCCCGCAATGCAACTAAACTTGGATGCGAGTAGCTTACAGGTAGAAACGCGGCCTTACTCCTAGTTATTTCATTAAAAAACAGTAATTGGCAGTTTTTCAATAACATACAGGCACTTAGCCACTTCATTTCCTTCGACAGGTTGATAACCTTTCCAAAAACGAATATAAATAAAAAATGGCATGCTTTCCAATGAGTTTATTAAGCAACACAAAGTGAGTACACAAACAACAGCTGGTGTTAACAAAAATGTATATAAATATATCATTATTTGACAATATTCCAGTGAGACATAGAAATTGGTTTTTTTAATTATGATAATGTCAGATATGAATATGAATTTTCTATTTTACGAACTGTAAAGACATTTTCTTCGAATCAAATCTCCGTAATTCTGTTTAGTCTATTACGGAGCGACTTAATACAAAAAGTATGCGTCCTGAAATATTGTCAACAATTCCATAAAAATAAGCAAATGTTAAAAGAAATACATACACTTGCGAAAATTAAGCTTTTTTACTCAAAAGTAATAATGAAACAGAAATATTATAAACAGTATCTTTGCATAGGTTAATAGATAAAATATCATGCAGTTACAATACCCGGCAGAAAATTTGTCAAATCGAGGATGATTGACAGGAATTCTTAAATATTATATTTTAACTCGTTATGCTATACGGGCAGGTACTGTAATTAATTATACTCCATGCGTTATATTGGTAAAACATGCATAATTTGACATGCAAAGATATTACTAAAATTAATAGACTCTGGCAATATAAACGAGCAAACACATTAAAACATGATTTAAACACACAAAACCAAACAATAATAGAAAACGAACACTCAAACTGTCAAACCGTTAAAGTTTAATGATTAAAAAACAGCCATGGCAACACTGAAAATGTGTTACCAGTTCACAAATATAGTAACACAATGGTAGAAAATTCAGTGTTACCATTTTTAACATTTGAATCCAGAAAGTGCGATAACATGATTATTAAATATGTCTTTTAAATAAAAAAATGATATTTATAGGCAAAACAAGTACCTTTGAAAGAAATATAGCACATTGTGGCTAGAATATTGTACTTTATTCTATAACACGAATATAGAACAAATTACTGGCACACACACTCAATAAATTATTTTTTGCTATTTAATTTCTTTAAAAATAGGCAATTTTAACAGTTCATCGAGATTTAAAATTGATTAGATTTGTATTCACCCCCATTTAACATTACAGGATGAATAGCAATCTGCAGACCATACTGAGCCTATATTTAGATAACAAATGAGTAACGCTACAACTCTCCACGCTATCACGCCCGTTGCGTGTACGCACTTTTTTATATACAGGGTTAAACAGGAAACGCTTAATTCTTTGTATTTTATTTATCTATTGTAAACATGTAGGTTTTCTATGAGGCCTCAAACAAGTGACAAAGCGGTCGCGATTGACAAAAAGTCAAAATTCATGGTGTTGACAAGCCCTATCGAAATGTCACGCCAGTCCCTTACTTTTGTCATTTCGACATTTGCTATCGTGGATAGAATGATATTTTGCCAAGAGCCTCAAGTGTTTCTATGTGAAATATTTTATTTATTTATTCTATACAATGTGTCACAGAATAAACTCAATACCTCTTAAGCGGTCAATGTACTCATCATTATGAACAACTTTCGGTAACTTTCAACAACAAAAAAAAAATCGACTGCCCCATACATTTCTGTGCTGTTCAGTACATTTTGTAAAGTATGCACCTTGATAAAATGTACTGAACAGCTGTTTTTTTTTTGAGATTTCGGGTTTGGTCATATAGACAATTTTTTTCATAATGGAGAGTACAATGACCCATTAAGAGGTATTGCGTTTATTCTGTTACACGTTGTATAGTTACAAGACACTTATTTGTGGAATTATGAAACACAGACACACTTTATCGCAACGTGCGACACTCTAAAATTCAAACCCTGATTCCGAAACTAACCAATAGAAAACGTGTGTTATCAGAATCAGTGATTCCTCCAATGACGGCGTTCACCAGACTCGCTTACATTACCGATTTGTCAACTAAATAAGGTATCAGCATGGTTGTAACTGAAAGCCACATTTATAATAAAACTGATTCGTTGTATATTATCTTAGATGGCACACAACAGTCAAACAGGACATTAAAATTACCGCCTGCATAACTTACTTAACAATTTTAATTCATAAAATCACAGAAACATAACGCAGAATTTTTAATTTTGTCACTTGGTTGATCTTTAAAAAATAAATTAAATTTGATTTACGTATTCAACTTTGGCATTTACACTGGAAAAAAACATCCGCCAGTATTGAACTATGTCCTAAAATGTAGTCTCACGCGAATAAATAATGATATGAACGCGTAAGGATCGTAAATTATCATCACACACATCTGCAAAGATTTGTTTTATCTTCATTCATTATCTTTGGCATAGATTATTATGTTAACAAAAACTTGTTTCAGTTATATAATTTTTCCGCAAAATCTGCTTTGATAAAGAAACAATACATAATCATTCAAATCAACCAAGTCACAAACTAAAAGCCGGATTCTCAAACGTAACTCAACTTTAAGTCCGCATTTGCAACGGAAACATTGTAAATTTGTCCAAATAAGGCATAATTTAGCTAATACATTAGAACCTAAAACTTTCCGTTGACATGAGTTTTCGTATGCACGATCTCAGGGGCCATTTTATGAAACGTTTAAGGCATTATAGTTCCGTTACGAAAGAGAGCTGATGAGAGATGGTGCTATACCTCCTATATACTTTGATCTCTCTTTCACAAAGGTACAATAATGGTTCAAAATGATCGTTATGTTGCCTCTGTGGCTTTGCTCAGAAGCGTTAAAGCCATTTTTGTTACGATGCCAAAAAGAGATGGTGTTATGTGTCCTGTATAGCTGCTCAGCTCTTTTTTCGTTCTACATTACGCGTGTTAAACGTGTTTAGATCCAACACTCTCACACACTGTAATCATGGTTCTAAAGCTTCATAATATGGCCTTAGAGTTTTACGCCCATAAAACACCTTATCCATATAACCTATTGTATCTCGCTATCTTAAAGCTCAATATCGTTTGAGAATCCAACGGTGGGGACACAGATCACAGTAAGAGACACACTCAAAGTATTAAAGCTTGTGCAAGGGAGGGTGGGCTGTGTTTAAAGTTAAGAGAACCGTCGCGACGGGGTACACGACCAGTACTTGTTCCCGCGAGTCGGATCGTGGCACTTGAATCCCGACTGTGGAATAAATAGTATGGGTTACTATGATCTGGATTGTGAATTAGAATTTACGGGAGAAGATTTTAATAAAATCTTGTAATTGGATGTTACACCCTTATTGTAATTAATCATAATCATGTCACTATCTGCAGTTAGAGATGGGATTCATTGCCATGTAGAGGTATGGACTAAACATATAAATCCAGTAATTGGTACCCGGTTGGTTGCCCATCTCTATCGCTAGTTTTGATTTGAGATTTAAACTACAACTTCACTATAATTTACTTATTAAGAACAAATCCCCAAGAATTTTAAAATATATATTGTTGTAGCATCTTATTCGCAACATTATAATACATTTAATATGCATGCAATATAAACAAACATGCAAGCATGCAGCATAAATGAATAACATAGCCTAATCTCCAACTGACTCCAAGAATTGTTTTTTTCATCCCAAGTGCTGAGAAACAGGCATAATACAAAAAAAAAAAAAAACATCAATTTGTACAAGTTCAACGTCTGGCGCAGTTGTACAATACTGACCTTGGGGTCGAGCGCGGGGAAGGGCGCGAGGCACACGATGAGCACGGTCATGTTGTCGCAGCCCAGGCCGCCCGTGGCGCAGTTGTACAATACTGACCTTGGGGTCAAGCGCGGGGAAGGGCGCGAGGCACACGATGAGCACGGTCATGTTGTCGCAGCCCAGGCCACCCGTGGCGCAGTTGTACAATACTGACCTTGGGGTCGAGCGCGGGGAAGGGCGCGAGGCACACGATGAGCACGGTCATGTTGTCGCAGCCCAGGCCACCCGTGGCGCAGTTGTACAATACTGACCTTGGGGTCGAGCGCGGGGAAGGGCGCGAGGCACACGATGAGCACGGTCATGTTGTCGCAGCCCAGGCCACCCGTGGCGCAGTTGTACAATACTGACCTTGGGGTCGAGCGCGGGGAAGGGCGCGAGGCACACGATAAGCACGGTCATGTTGTCGCAGCCCAGGCCACCCGTGGCGCAGTTGTACAATACTGACCTTGGGGTCGAGCGCGGGGAAGGGCGCGAGGCACACGATAAGCACGGTCATGTTGTCGCAGCCCAGGCCACCCGTGGCGCAGTTGTACAATACTGACCTTGGGGTCGAGCGCGGGGAAGGGCGCGAGGCACACGATAAGCACGGTCATGTTGTCGCAGCCCAGGCCACCCGTGGCGCAGTTGTACAATACTGACCTTGGGGTCGAGCGCGGGGAAGGGCGCGAGGCACACGATAAGCACGGTCATGTTGTCGCAGCCCAGGCCACCCGTGGCGCAGTTGTACAATACTGACCTTGGGGTCGAGCGCGGGGAAGGGCGCGAGGCACACGATAAGCACGGTCATGTTGTCGCAGCCCAGGCCACCCGTGGCGCAGTTGTACAATACTGACCTTGGGGTCGAGCGCGGGGAAGGGCGCGAGGCACACGATAAGCACGGTCATGTTGTCGCAGCCCAGGCCACCCGTGGCGCAGTTGTACAATACTGACCTTGGGGTCGAGCGCGGGGAAGGGCGCGAGGCACACGATAAGCACGGTCATGTTGTCGCAGCCCAGGCCACCCGTGGCGCAGTTGTACAATACTGACCTTGGGGTCGAGCGCGGGGAAGGGCGCGAGGCACACGATAAGCACGGTCATGTTGTCGCAGCCCAGGCCACCCGTGGCGCAGTTGTACAATACTGACCTTGGGGTCGAGCGCGGGGAAGGGCGCGAGGCACACTATAAGCACGGTCATGTTGTCGCAGCCCAGGCCACCCGTGGCGCAGTTGTACAATACTGACCTTGGGGTCAAGCGCGGGGAAGGGCGCGAGGCACACGATGAGCACGGTCATGTTGTCGCAGCCCAGGCCGCCCGTGGCGCAGTTGGGTGCGAGGCAGCGCTGCATGAGCGCCTCGCACACGAGCGCCGGCTCCCACCCGCTCAGCAGCCGCGCGCGGCAGAACGACACCACCTCCTGCACGCACCAAGGCATAACACTTGACACTACGTCCTTTTTTTTGGGACAAGCCCGCCACACTATTAGCAACCACAACAACTCCTGAATTTTGAACCAGAATCAACAGTGGCTATCACCAGAAAAATGCATAGTCAATGAAGCTCGACGAGCCCCGGAGAAACGATTGAACTGATTGGATCCCGAAACGAAATAAATCAGAAAAGTAGAACATTAGTTCAAGACCGTTCCTTTCGCAAATTTCGTCCCCTTTTTCCATAACCGCCTAGCTTTCTACACAACTATGATCACTAGTCAGTTCAAATGTAATGTCTAAGTAGCTCTTCTTAGCTTAAATCTTTACCCGAATGTCAATAGACTTGCTCAAATATTCGTTCGGAACCGTTTGCACGCGAGTCCGACTCGCACTTGGCCGGGTTTTAAGATAACTTCACTCACAATTTGCTGGAATATTTTTAAGTTGTCGCTGACAAAAGAAAACTTTACCTCGTTAGATAACACCTCCCAGATTCCGTCGCAGGCGATCACTATGAACTCCCAGTCATCGTTCAGCTGCCGCACTTGCACATCCGGAAAAGCTGCAAATAATTATTAAAAATTCATTTGATTTATTTTATACCCCGAAGTAGAATATTTTATACAAATAGATACGCATAGAAGAGTTGCCAGCCTGTCTGTTATTTATCGATTATCCTTCGGGAAGTGTACGCCGGAATTGCACAACTTAATTCCGCCTAGCCCGATCCGTCACTGGACTACAAGACGCTAGGAGATGCGGTAGCGGTACATGGTGGACCTCCCATCCCTACACACAAAACGTTTTGGGAATACTTTCACTGTGTGTACAGCTAAAGAGTGTAAATCCCTGCCGGACTTCTCGGTTACCTGAAAGCAACAACCTGAGGGTCTTTAGTCAACAGCGAAGAGGTCACTTCTAGGCAAGCCTGCTCCATCGTCGAACACATCTTCGCTTTGCACCAGGTGAGATTGTGGTCAATCCACATTCAGTTGGCCTCATGTATAGAACAGTCAGGACTTCGAGACGACTAGGTGGCCAGTCCGGTACGGATTCGCCACAAGCTTATCGAATCTGCCGGTCGATTCTGTAAACATGTCGAAATGAAGGCTTGGGTGAAGTGATCACGAGGTGAGCTGTCAATCCATATAATCAAGATGTCACGTGATCCGAACTGAATTGTCATTCCATGTTGATTATAGGGATTGACAGCTCACCTCGTGATCCCTTCACCCAAGCCTTCATTTCGTTATGTTTATGGAATCGACAATCGCAAACTTTGCCAATGTTATTAAGACTGAAAATTGTTTGATTATTTATCTAAGTTGTCCCATACCTGTAACGACCTGCTCCTGCGGGGAGAGCCTGTAGTTCCTCTTGAACACGTAGTCCCCCAGAGCTCTGGACAGCGCTAGGTTGCCGTTGACCCGGTTCAGCTGCACCCAGCCACCACCAGCCGTGATCCTGCGCAGTTCCTCTTCGTTGTTGGGTTTGTGGTCGTATGACAGCACCTCCACCTGGACGATGATGTTTTATAGCTTCTAATATAAGGATAAAATGGTATTCTATGTAAAGGAAGGACAAGTTTTTATTGTTTTCAGGTCGGGTTGGAACAAGACACCTTATTATAAATGATATTTATTTTGTAAGTAGGTTAAACAACAAAATCTTATCTTTTCTGTCTTCTTCTTGTTTTTTTAATTTTTTTGGCCATTTTTAAGTTGTTTGAGGCCGGTGTTTCGTAGCTGACTACCCTGAGAAGAAACACCGAAACAAAATCAGAGGTCAGTCTCTTTTAAAGTCTATAAAATCGTACTGGTCGAATCATATGAGAACCATGTAGGTTAGAATAGAACAGAATAGAATACTCTTTATGTACACCATATAAGTGAAGATGTCTGAAGTAGTCTTTAGAGGAAATATCTGACTTCGTCAGTCAAATTTCTAATGTATCACCAAATGTCTTGCAGCAAGCAATCGGACACCAGTCTTGCCAAGGACTATCGTGTTCCCCGGATCTGGAGATCAGATAGGCAGTGGCTCCATGTAAACTACTGGTACTCAGCTGTATCAGGAGACTGGAAGCCGACCCCGACATAGTTGGAAGCTAGACTGGTTGATTTATGTGATGTCACCTTCTCTTGAGCACTACTCACCGCTCCTCTGACGCTGGCGACGGCGCGGGAATCTCCCACATTGGCGCAGTACAGAGTGTGATCTTTGACCAGCACCGCGACAGCTGTGCTTCCAGCTACCTTCTCTTGCAGCATGTCCTCTTCTAGCATAGCCTGGTCCAGGTCCAGGAAACCCTGGCGACAGAAAATACATTTTGTTTTTATTATTATTGACATTTGACATTGCGGAATTGTTAGAAAGAGTTACCGCGGCCCTGGAACTCAATGAGCAATTGAAGGAAAACGGGTGGGTTTGAATCGTACGGGTTTGACATTCCTTCCCACTCCGCCCAAAGCGGGATGAGTTATTTGATGATTTCCCATCCTTAAAAATGGTAGTAGGTATCATTTTCTTTGCATAGCCTTTATTAAGTTTCGAGTAAAGCTTTCTGTATTTACAATGTTACTGTGGATATCGACTGGCTAACAATGTCACAATGTTACGAAGTACAGTTGGTAAATTTCTATTGAAGAATATCTACTTCACTGTTGACATAGTATAACAATAATGACCAAGCAGATACAGTCCCGTTAAAGCTAGATTATGACTTAAATAACATACCGCACCTTAAAAGGTGCGGTAAATATTTCTTTATTAAATAAACACTGAAACACGTACTAAAAGTTCAGGAGGTAGGGTTGGCACGAGATAAATCTCAGTTAATAAAATTACCTTAAGTTAAGAGTTACCACGGCGTTGGAACGCAAAGAGCATTTGAAGGAACACGAATGGGTTTTAGTTAGTAAGAGTCTGACACGCCCTTCCGCTCCACCCAGAGCGGGAGAAGACATCTGATGATTTTCCATCCCAAAAAAGGGGTTTACTGATTTGTACAGAACTAAACTTTATGGCGAATTTCCTAGTAAACCAAATCCTAAAATCCTTTTCTGGATCCAGATATCGAACGCACAGTAATCTTATTGATGCCTCATCCATTTATCATTTTACTATCTGATGATCACGCTAGGAAACTCCAAGCATAGCCCGTTCCTATGATGGCCCATGTGAGCCTTAATGCCTAAGACGTGTCAAATAAAAAGATCGTTTCAATACCAAAGATCTTTCCCGTCCTTATATTTCCACCAGTACTGCACAATATTTTAGTTTTTGAAACTGACAACCCTAAATACATTTTCTGTTACACGTTTGAGGTTTTACGTAATGGGATTTAACATACATATATGAATCACAAACGAACATGCTATGATATTAATATGCACAAGTTTTTCAAAGGTCACTTTCAGGAGTTAGTGCTGAAAATATTTTGTACTACCTGCCGCCCGCAGCTCCGCCCGCGAGAAAGTCGAAGTCCCAAGTGAACATACTCCCGGTATAAAAGTCCTATGTTCTATTCCAGGATATGGTCTACCCGCGTTCCAAGTTTCATCAAAATTCGTTAAGCCGTTAAGACGTGAAGCATTTTTATTAATAGTTAGGATTAGTAATTATTACTAGGAAAAACTATATTTGTACTTTGGATGACGATGCTTTTATGTATGTAAATTTGTGAGTGGTCACACCATGTTTTCTTTTGTATTTTAGCACGAAATACGGTCATTTGGCACATTTGAAAATAGCTTATTAATGCGAGATATATCCTGAATGTGATTTTTATTTTTAAATTATAATTGGAAATTATAATTCACAATCGTTTCTGAGTTGAGTTTGAGTTTGTAGTTTCTGCACTCACTATTATATAAGAATAGCTCAAACCATAGTACTTTGCTCGCCAGTGTTTACTACCAGCATACATATTGCATGTTAGCAAGTGCTTATATCCATGAGCGTACGTCAACATTTCAATATATCTATGTACATTTAATTCGCCCCGTATGGAAATTTTTAATGCATTTCCCTAGTTATTTATTTCTTGATAATTTCGTAATCCTACTCTTCTGTCGCAAGTCTGTTGGAACAAATTTCTTTGATTAACAGCCGGTTTCAATAACAAATCTACTTTTAGGATCTCCTGGATCTATAAAGATGAATTTTGGCTTTGACTTCAGTCAAGAAGAGGATTTTAAAAAACTCTCCCCGTAATGGGGTGAAATAGGGGGTAGAAATTTGTATGAAAAAAAATATTCCTTGGGCAAATATACTTGAAACTTGGTACGAATACTGGCCTAGTTGAATTAAAAAGGTTGCCATGATTTTTTTTTTCAGAACTACCCCCAAAACATGATTAAGGGGATTTCAAGTTTGTATCGAAGAATCTTAATTTTTAGGTTTATAAACTAGAAACTTTGTACAAATACTGAGCAAAATAATAAAACAAATCACAAAATAATTAGTTTTTCAAAACTACACCCCAGTGATGGTTTAAGTGGTGTTTAAGTTTGTATGGAAGGATCTTAATGCTTGGTCACATGAAGTTGAAACACGGCATTCATGATTTTGATAAAGAGTAAGAATAACATGTACTTATTTGGATAGTTCGAAAAAAAACTCCTAAAGGTGTGAAAGTGGTGATGAAGTTTTTAAGGGAAGGCATTATTGCTTGCTACAATTTAGTTTAATTGCTCTGAATAATCTAAAAATGGTATAATTGAAGCGGATCTAACGATGATCCTGAGACCACAGGATCAGCAGCAAACATGGCTGTGTAATTAAAAATTATAAATTATTTCGATTACTTTTCAATAACTTCCCGTTAAAGTCTATCCCTTAACGCGACGTTGAAGTTTCTGGAGTATCTACTAAACCCGCGCGGACGAAGTCGCGGGCGAAGTGCTAGTGTGTGTATAAATAAATAAATGAATAATCAACTTCATGTCCTTGTCCCCTCGGTACTAGGGGTCGGCGCAACATGTTTTCTTTTCGTTGTATTTCATCTTTCTTTAAAGCCTGTTGTGTGCAGTTTTTTTTTGGCTGGTATGTCATTTAATGACGACGTCAATTCATTTATGAGAATATTATGTAAGTATGTAAGAAAAAATCGACATCTCTTTAACAAAATTAGTGATAGACATCATTTTAATAATAGAAATAAAAATAATTTAGATCAAACATTTTATAGATTAGCCAAAGTACGAACATCTTTCATGGGGTACTGTGTTAAATGTTACAACAAAATACCTTGTGACATATTAGAACTAAATGAAAGAAAATTTAAAACTTACATTAAAACCACACTTTGTAAACAAGCATATTACAAACTAGATGATTATATTAAAGATAAGAATGCTTGGAAACATGCTGGTCCTGCTCCATAGGACAATCGAGGGTATAGTAGAAAAAGTCAAACTTGTTTTATTTACTGGTGTACTTTCAGGTTTTTAATATGTAATTTAACTCACACACTGATCCATTGTTTTTAATTATATCTATACTAATATTATAAAGCTGAAGAGTTTGTTTGTTTGTTTGTTTGAACGCGCTGTACTCTGGAATTACTGGTCCGATTTGAATGATTCTTTCAGTGTTGGGTAGTCCATTTATCGAGGAAGGCTATAGGCTATATTTTTTTTTTT
>NDFZ01005483.1:1140768-1171093 GCA_002192655.3 Mamestra configurata
ATATAATCAATTGATCAATGTACCTATGTATAGTAGATGTGTCCAGAAGTATATTTGAAAAGAGTAACTATGGAGTTTCTTGTCCGTTCTTCTCCATAAGAATCTACTTTTTGCGAATGGACAACTAGAGTCACTTATATTTTAATTTTAAACTGTAAATTTGATGTTCAAAAGTGCCTTTTAATGGTCTAGTTGAAATAAATGAATTGACTTTGACTTTGACTCCCGCTCTATGAGGAGCGGAAGGGGTGTCAGACTCTTACTGACTAAAACCCACCCGTGTTCCTCCAAACACCCTTTGCATATCAGGACCGCGATAACTCTTTCGAACTAATCCGCAACCCTGGCAGTGTTGTCACACTGCAGAGCAAAGGCCTCCCTTCCGTCTTTCCAGTTTATTCTGTATTTTGCTACATCTGGCCAATTTAGATAGGAGTTTAACTCGTCACGTCTCCTTCTGTGCCACCCGCGTTGCCGTTTCCTGTTGTTTGAAATCCAATCAGTGGCTTCTTTCCCTAATTAATTTGCAACATAAGGCAGGTTGGGCTGCCCAATTCTATTTTTAGTTTGGCGATATGTGATTTTGCGTTCTGTCATTTTGACTCCAAGAATACTAAGTTCTATTGCTCGCTGACTGACTCCGAATAGGGACTTTTGACATAAAAAATATACCTACATCTAATCGGTACACATAACACGAGCCAGGTGTTTTCGCAGTTCAAAAACACGGAACCACATTCGATCAGTTAAAAACAGGTTTGTCAACATCATTATTAAGAATGACGTCTTTTATATTATCTCCGTTCTAAGATCCGATTTCGTGGGAAAATTATCTTGACTAAGAATTGGAAGTCGGATAACAAACAATAACTTGGAAGTTAAATAGTAAAAACTATTTTTAGAGATTGATCCGGTGTTAACCTTAACCCCCCACGACTCCCTAACTAGCTAATTATGATCCTTTTACACTACATACAACGACAACTTAAGGGTTAAAGCCTGTTAGCGTAAACTTTAGGTCTTAATTGCCTCGATAATCAAGTGCTTTTTTTCTGGATGATAATTCATCAAATGACTTTTCCCGCTCTGGGCGGAGCAGGGGGAGTGTACGTCCTTTTACTGACTAAAACCCACCCGTGTTCCTTCAAAACGCTTTCCGTTACATGGGCCCGATAACTCTTTCGAACAATTCTGCAACCCTGGCAGGTTAATCAAGTGCTTGCGAGCGCAACTGCTGAACCTGGAACCCTTGATTTGATCCCCACGTCGAGCGAAAGCTCACTTTTAACAAGGGTTTAGGGGACGCATCAGTATTCTGTCGCACACGGATACAGTTGCGATGCGTTTTAGTTTCTGGTTGAAATAAATCAATAGGTCACATACCTGTTTCAACGCCTCTTCAATGTTGCCCAGATGGTATTCCGGCCGCGCCGTGATAAACTTGTGCAGGTGCTTGCCTGCGTACTCTGCTATGTTAGAGCCTGGAAACAAAGTATGAAGAGTTATCTCTTCACCTTCTTGTTATAAAGAGTTATCATTTCACCACGCCTCGTTGTAGCAAATGCCTAAGGACAATTTGAGATTTGATTTGAAATGCCTAGGGCCTGATGTCTGTCTTTGTAATGTACATGAAGTCTAAATAAATTTACAATTCTACGCATATTGTTGAAGTGCTTCGTAGGTTAATGATAAATTACAATAAGGGTCGGCGCACATCTAGCGAGCCGCGGTTGTCACTGCCAAACAATTATCGACCTTGCAAATATTGAAATCAAAGGGGTCAAAGGGAATAGGGCATTTGATTAGTTTTTTTAATTACATTTCTCAAAATGTATTGAAAAGAAAAATTCAGTAAAAAAAAAATAATCCCAAAAACGACATAAGTTTCGTTAAGTTGCGTTTTAAATCTACGATAAACAGAAATGGGACCAATTGCGTGGGTCGTCATTCGCAATTCACGACAGTGAATTGCGCCATACAGTACAAATGACTTTATCCGTGACGAGGATAGTAGAATAAATTCAAAAGTATGTAATTTCTCTATTTTTCCTCAGATTTTATTTTTTATTCACAAATTGTAGGTTTCAAATAAGTATGTATATTTTTATGTAAATTTATAAAAGTAGTCAAATACCCTTTTATGCTTTAAGAAGCTCACATCTCTAAAGCTGAAGAGTTTGTTTGTTTATTTGAACGCGCTAATCTCCGGAACTACCACTCAGATTTGGAAAATTATTTTTGTATATGATAGCCACATTCATGAGGAAGGCTATACGGCTATACGGTAACGGTAAATTCCTACGGGAACGGGAAAAACGGTATATAAGCGTACGAAGAGAGCAAAGGCTAGTTTAAAATAAAGATAAGAAACTTACCGCCATGCCCATCGTAGACTGCAAAGTACGCAGTCCCTGGATCCTCAGGCAACGACAGTATGTGTGTGTGAGAGTCGTCCATGGAGACCCTCCATCCTTGCATGCATGAGGAGCCGACCAGGTAGCGGCTGTCCTGCACTGTCGATGACTGCTTCTCCGTCACCGGCTCTGATAGGGTCTGACCCATTACTCTGAAATGACATCAATTCTTTTTTTAAATATGTAAAATCATCAAATAACTCCTTCTGCTTTGATCGGAGCAGAAGGGAGTGCCAGACTCTTACTGACTAAAATCCGCCTGTGTTCCTCCTAACGCCCGTTGCATTCCAGAGCTGCAGTGACTCTTTCGAACAAATTCTACTATGCATCATCATCCATACTGATATGTTCATGTCCTGTCTGTTTAATAATAATAATAACTAATAATAACTTGGGACAACTCACACACGGTCATCCAATCCCAAACTAGGCAGAGCCTGTATTATGGCAACCAGACAACTGATAAACATACTTATATATTTCTAAATACATACATATTATACAAATTACACCCAGACACAGAACAAATGATCATGCTCATCACACAAAGATTTGTCCTGGGTGGGAATCGAACCCACGACCTCCGATTTAGCAGTCAGGGTCACTAACCACTCGACCAACAGGCCAGCCAAAGTTTGTTACTTCATCGCATGTAATGGCCATTCTCAATAACATATCTATCTTTGACCAACTGTCAAATTAGCTACCAACAGTAGCTGAAACGTCATGTTTGCCTTTAAAACTAATAGCTAATTTGACAGTTGGTTACAGGTAGATATGTTATTGAAACTGGCTGTAAAGGGAATTGGATAGGAAAACAGGTAGACCATGTCCTCATCCTTGACTAGGAAAATAGAAACTTTTTATCCCAGGACAATCTTCCTTAGGATTACCTATTTCACTCAGGTGAAGCCACTGGCAATAGCTAGTTTTGAAATAAATTAAAAATGCTGAAATAAGTACTATATGGTAAACCACGCAAAATCAAGGTTCCTTGGAAGCATTCAATACAAGTTTGGTTGCTTCAAAAGGCTGCTGTGAAATATAGATGTACATTATTTCAAGTTAATTCACAAAACATGTTTATTCTCGATAGAGCTTTATGTGTGTGAAAATGCTGGTTTATCTTCCTGGACTCCTTGAGCTGCCTGACCGTATGTACTATTAACATACACATACCTGTTAGCTTGCACTGATGGCCGATTTCCTGGTATCAGGTGCTAAAGCCATTGAATTACTTTTTTTCAAGTCTGGGTGCTAATTTTTATGTATGTTTTAAAGAAAATTGTTAAATAATTTTAATGACTGATTAGTTATTGTAATAGTCTAAGAACTGATCACCATCTCGAGGGAGATCCTATTCACAAGGCTGAAATTTGGGCATAGTTTATTAATAGTAGGTGCCAATAACGAAAGTTAGTGTACTAGGATTTGGAAGGATGCACTACCTCCTTGACTACTGAAATACATTTGATAAACAACAAAAAAAATAAAGATTTATAACAATCTTATGAATCTGCAATTTTCCCGTGACATAGACAACAATTCACTAAGCATACTATACTACCTACAAACTACATACCCATGAAATATATTTTTTTCATTCAACAAAGTGCATCCATATCAAGTAAATTCTATCTTTCATCGAATTTAAATTTTGTACAATGGCAATTCACAGATTCCAAAATAATGTTGTGAAAATGCATTAAACCATTAAACACAGGAGACCGTCGTAAATCATAACAGGCACATCGGAAATCGTAAACTGTCCTTCTTCGACCACTGGTATCGACACAATATCCAGATATGACTAACAACTGATGTCATTTACGTTTTTACAAAAATCACCTTTGACAAGGCCTTTTCTTAGAAACAGTACAATAATAAAGCACCCAACGAACACCAAGATTGTTTGTACATTATATTTATCTCTCACATAGCTCAGAATAAACTGTAACTATCAAATTTAAAACAACAAAAAATGATAAGATAAAACCCTTACATATACTACGCTGTTATTCCTCACATACAGTATAAAGCATATAAATAAATACACTCACGGTTTTGTCGAACACTAGGAAAACGTTTATTGTTCACTATTGTTTTATTTTGTAACAAATCAAGGCTTAATTTTCAATAATTTCACGAAAATGCGTAGGTAAATAATATCCGAGACAAGATTGAGAAACGTCAAACTGACACATGATGCCAGAGTTGCCAACTTTTCATGTTTATTTTTAAAAGGTAGAAAATCTCACTAAGCTGCCACTAAAACGAAAATCCGCCAAGTGTGTGTCAGACCACGCACAGTGAAGGGTTCCGTAGTTATCCATCTCCTAAACCATATCAGATAAATAGTAAAATGTATTATTTTTATAAAATTTATATTACATTATTATTATAAAAATACATTACAAAGTTCTACAACTATTTTTTTATCTACCCAGTTCCATTTTATAAGTTGGTCGATTATTATCTACTCATTAACTCGCTAACTACTCTACTACTACTCATTAACTAGCTAAGGTAGCAGTGATAGTTTTCCTTCTCATCATCTGCCTAGCCTTTTCCCAACTATATTGGGGTCAGCTCCCACTCTCAGTCAAACTGGATTCAGTTGAATACCAGTATTTTACGTGGTGCAGCTGCCTACCAGACCTCCACAACCCACTAGATAATTAGGTAACACGGTACTTCTTTTTGGCAAGACTGGAGTAAGATTTTCTGGCTTCTGACAATCCGTAACGACTGCCAAAGATAAATGACAGCTGGGACCAATGGATTTACGTGCTTTCCGAAGCACGGAGGAATCTCGATATGTTAAGATGGTCACCCATCCACAAACCGACCTCGGCAAGCGTTGCTTAACCTTGAAGATCGACCCGTGCGGCTATTATAATGTAACCACGGGTTTCCTTCTAAATTCGTTAAATATGCAACTAATATGAATTTTTTCATTTCTCCAAAAAAAATCACCACTTTACGTGGCGATACCCGTACGATATACGTACCCTAACAAAAACATTTTCCATGATTTACCGGGTACCCTAACAAAAAAAAATTACACAATAAATGATTCGCAACGAATTTTTATTTTTTTTCTGATGTAGGTAAGTATTCGAAATGTGATAGATTAGCAGAGAATTAAAGTTGAGAGGCCATTGACAGTGGCAGTCACCTCCCATCTTGATCAATTCTTAAATTGCTGTATAAACATCGATTTGATATTAGTAATACTCGTAGTTACCTACTCCTTTTTAGGGCTCCTTGTTGACTACGGAACCCTTAACGATTATTTTCATGGTGCATACTGTACAATAACATTCACTGGGCTAAGCGGTATTTTGGATTAGCCACTTACCTTTCACAACTGCAAAGTTATAAACCTACTTATATCTTACCCAGCTACTTAGGTCAACAAACTGCCACCTGCCATCCAGCCACCAGAAATAAATAAATATATAAAACTAGTGGCCCGCCCCGGCTTCGCACGGATATATGTATATGTTTTTTTTTTCAAAATTTCTATTCATAAGAACCTTCTCCTGACAATTACAAACACAACAAAAAAGAAATTAGCGAAATTGGACCAACCATTCACGCGTGATGCCGTGACCAAGGGAAATAGGGATTCATTTTTACATTATAGAATATATTAAACTAGCTGCGCCCGCGACTTCGTCCGTGTGGAGTAGTGTCTTTGGGTAGCATTTTAAATTATTTAGGCTTATTATTTTACAAATAAGACACCCCACCTACCCTACCTACCACAGACAGACAGAGTTACTTTCGCATTTATAATATTAGTAAAGTAATGAAGTAGGTAATGATATGGATGGTTGGCGTCGTTTAAGATTTCATTGCAAAATACGTACATAAGCCCCAGAAAACTTCAGCTATAACAGGACACACGAACTATACTTTGGCCTGGAAGTGGCTAGAAAAGCCAAAGAAAAAATGTTTATTTGTGAAAAAACACTTGCCTCATTATTTTTGACCCTCCAAACATCATTTTGCTGTGAGTACTTTAATAAATGGATTAAATATAAACAGTTAAAATAACACAGTTGTAATGGACAACTGTATGGACAACTGTATGATAAAGTGGGCACAATTTTATTTTTCAATTTTTATAAAAAAAAAAACAATTAAAAATCTGGTAAACTGCAAATTAATTTGTCACGTCAAAGTTACATCACAAATAATGACAGGTGAACTGACACCGAGTATTTTTTTACCGCATACTTATAACAAAAAGGTTTTGTTTCCCAAAGGTTTCCCTTGTCCGTGGAGGTTTATCCTGTATGCACTCTGCCTTGCATGACAGTGATGTTGTAATGACACCTTAACATCATTTCTTTTTCATTGGAACATTGCCATGATGAGCATGACCTGTATCTCAGGTAGCCAAGAATGTACCTACCTACCTGTTGTTTACCTTAGGCCTTGGGGGGAATACAGCAAATACATACAATATAATGTATGTACTTACATACAATGACCACACGCCCCCTAGGTCCAAATGCGGACGGAGATTATTTTTCATTTCAATAACCACGCTATTGAACATCTAACGGCCGGTCTCAATAACGTATCTACCTTTGACCAACTGTCAAATAAGCTATTGAAACCGGCCGTAAGTTATGTCGCGTCGTAATAGAATCTGACTGAAATCAACAAATTACGTCGTTAAAGCGTAAATAATGTCTTTCGTCACGTGCTCCTAGCGAGTGTAATTGCGTATATGTAACATAATACTTATAAGCTGATTTTAAATAAACCAGCCGTGTCATTAGATTTTGGCTGAGGCAATTCCAATGTGCTTTTGCGTGGTCTTTTTACCACTGTGCAAATATTAGGTAATTGGTATGTCCGGCTTTTTAAAGGCCCTTACGATTAGGTACCTAAAGTTATAGAAGGTACAGAAAAAAAGCAAATATCTACAGAGATAAGATAGGCCCGATAGGCCTCTCACTCTCAAGCCCAGCAACGGTTTTTATCGCTCCAATGAAAAAACACTGGCTCTTTGGTATAGTGGCCGAAAGAGCTAGAGCTAATCGTCAGGTTCTGGGCTCGATTCTCAGGGCGAAAAGTGGTAAGTATTGGGTTTTCCTATTAGGAATTTGGATTTGTCCTGTTTTACTACAAAACCAGGCACCGCAACAGGCATGTATCTTGGCCCCTGTTACCTACATTTAAAACGTTTCTAAGTAATTCAAAATGTGGGTGTTGGGTTTCCCGAAGGGTTGGCCGCCTTTGCTCAACCCTTCGGGAAATACTTACCAACGTTAAGTTAAGTAAGTATCTAAAAGCAATCTTGACTAGAGCCAAATCCGGGAAGAACCAGATTCCTCTCTCTTAGGACCCGAGTTCCTATCAAAGAGTGTAGATGTTCATATAACATACAAGCCAGCTGACTTCCTGATCCTAAAGTGTAGGGTTACTGGCACTTGGCAGTCTATTTCGGGGTTCTGGCATGCTTCTTGGGGCATCTCACTAATTATATCGTCACATGCAGGAAGGAAGCACGTTTCAATGAACCATTTCTCAAGTTAAAGTCACCGACGCAGCGTCACATCGGATTAACTTAGCCATTGGAAAATCGATATCAAATAGTTTTAAGTTACATTATCAGTAGCGAGTGACGAAATCGAATCCGATGTGCAGTCAGTATCGAATCGCCGCGCGCCGCGAAAGCGCGTCAGTCTCGCGTGTTCTATTTTAGTTTTTTGAGTGAAAAAAAAAGAGAACCTCGCTTTTGAAAATGGCATGCCCTATGAGGTAAGCTTTTGTTTTGATTACGTAAATTACATGTGACTTTTAACCTTCTTAAATTAAATCCACGTTTCACTGTTTTTTGGTGTTCTTTTTAAATTATTTTTTTATTTTCTTCTTAGACTTGTTTTAAAGCTACAATTGTGATTCGTCGACATATTTTTTTTAAGAACGAAGATTATTTATAAATTACTAGCTGTATTATATTTTCAACCAACCAAAATTATGGACTTGCTTCTAATTGTAAAATTCTTATACCTACTTAGTCCAGTTTATAAAATGATGTTATAAGGAGGTAAGCTTACCTTACCTTACTAAAATAAAATGTTTAAATCGGGTTAACAAAAGTATCTAACCGTTACCTACGAACGAACAGTGAACCTCTTTGACCTACCAATAACCATAAATAAACTTTTTTAGACAGGAATGTTGCCTAATTTAAATTTCATGATGTCTACCCTACCGTTAACAAAAGTAGCGCGATTATTTAATTCAATAAAGCTGACTTTATTTATTTCCATAATTATTTAAGCGGCTGTAGGTCATTGCGTAAGTCGTAAAAGTGGGTTAGAAGAAAATAATTGTATAAAACAATGGATACCTGGAATATTAATAAAGCATTTTTAGCAATAAAAGTGTTGTTCAAAGAAAAATAATTGGACTTACGGCGTGCAATTAGGAGTAAGTAAGAAAGATTTGATTACATTTTTAATAGCCTATCTAGGTAAAAAACTTAGCCATACCTAGTTATTATTGCCGATACAAACTTAACTAAAAACACGAAACTCTACTTAATATTACTTTGGTAGCCAAGCAGTTATTGTGTCGTGTTTCGTGATAGTAATGACCTAATGGGTCAGTAAAAAATATAAGAGAAAATAGTCTTGGTCTAGTTATGGTCTAGTAGGTATAGTATTTCTATGTATCCTTGTAAAGAAAGGTAGGTATGTGGGTATGTACGTGCCCTAACTACCTACGTCAAGCTTTGTCAGATTATTCCGTATTGGGCTCGCGTGATGGATACTAGTTCACTCCCTCTCTCAGAGGGGAACTTATCTGCCTCGGCAGTAGGTACGAAGACGAACATTGTAAGCAGGCTTTGAATATGCTATGCTAAACAGACAAGTGAACCGTTTTTTTTTTAGTTTTGGTTAGAAAATCATGAAATGACTTCGCCGGCTCCGGAAAAGTTGAATTGACGAGTACAACACAATTTCTCGGCGTAGGTACAAATAGATGACAATTTGAAATGGCAAAGTCATATAGAGTTGTTTGCAAAAAAGTGTCACAGTCGTCTTGTGGTTTGTACATGCTAGCGAAAAAGTACAATCTTAACACATTACTCGTAGCTTATCATAGTAAACTTCTAGGCTCAGATATGCAATAATATTCTGGGGAAATACTAGGTACCAACTGGGATAAAGTTTTCTAATGTCAAAAAAGGTGCGTGCGAGCTATGTGTGGTCTCAATAGAACTGACAGCTGCAAGGAATACTTTAAAAAAATTATATATTTTTGAAATGGCCTTGCATATTAGACATCATCCTCACTATTTACATTAGAGCTTAGATCGTGAAATAAAAGTAATTTGTACAATATAACCTTACCAGTCATTATAGAACTACCCTCTTTGGGAAAAGTGTGTTTGCTGGCTACAAAAATCTACAATAAGATTCCCAATCACATACAAAAAAAAAATACCAATAATGATGTCTTTAAAAATAAATTGTTCCAATTTCTTGTTCAGAATTGTTATTACTCTGTTGCTGATTTTTTATCTACTTACAATTATTTTTTAAATGTTTCATGTCTACTTGACAATAATGTAATATTCATACTTACTATACTCTTTGGTAATATTGTTGACAGTCTTGTATCTGCCATACACGACTTTATGGTATTAAAAGAACTATATTTAATTTGAAATGGAATTTATACCAAATCATTAGAATTTTACAATCATATTTTCATATATTATTTAATAATTTGTATGCCCAAGTGGCTGATCATGGAATGAACATTATAAAATATATAATTATGTAATGAACACTTCTATGTAACCCATATTTCACAAATAAACGATTTGATTGGAAGAGTGTTACTCTTACTGACTAAAACCCATCCGTCTTCCTTCTAATGCCCTTTCCCTTCCAGAGCCGTGGTAACTCTTTCAAACAATTCCGCAACCCTGGCAGAGCCAAGTGAACCAATTTATTACAGTATTATCTCAGTATTTATTCCCACTAAGCTCAACTAATTGAGGCCAATAAAATCATCTCCTGGTTAAAATAACAGAATTGACTTGGTAACAAGTAGGTGGATACTTTCGCGTCATTTTATATCTAGGCAATTAAACACAATTTAAATATAAATGATGTAGAACAGATTTGGTTTATATTAACCCTGTATGTAGGCAATTCATAAACTAGTAACTGCTTATCATAATGTTGTTAGATCACTGACACACGTAATAAATCATAAGTTTGCGATAATAATTATATACTACTTAATAGTAATCGGAGGTTACTAGTTTTTCCCGCGGTATCGCTCACATAAGCTTTCCCACAGGCCCAAAGTCAAAGTCAAAACGTTTATTTCAATTATGTCATTAAACGGCACTTTTGAACGTCATCATTTACAATTCAGTAAAATAATAGTATTACATTAATTAAGTGACTCTGCTGTCCATTCGGAAAGGTAGATTCTTATGGACAAGAACGGACAAGAAACTCCATAGTTACTCTTTTCAAAAAATGGGTTTACAAAATTTGGTACTTACACAAAAATTAATTTAATATTACTATGGAATGGTATGGCCACAGGAACCGTGCTTTCCCTGTTCTAAATTCTCTTCTGTTAAAAATGAACTGCATTAATTTCCTGTAGGTATGTATGTAAATGCTCGGTATCATCTTAACAACGTAAGTATCTCAAAACATTTTTTTTGAGCGATTATTTTTTATTCACATTTAAATATTTTTATGTGCACTGTACTGCGGGGCTTCGCGCCGGGCGGCAGTGGCGGCCTATGTGCAATACAGTGCGCATTATAATCAATAAATTTGTGCGTAGTGAAAATATTGCATAAGTATCTATGAAACGGATTGTTATATAAAAAATGTGATTAATTTTTATTTGTTATTCTAAACAACTCCTTAAATTTCTTGCAGTGGGTAGGTAATTTTGTAACGCCTTAAATAGCCTAGAAAATATACCAGACTTTTTACCAGTGAAAGAATTTTCGTTATCATATCTATACACCTAAAGGATCTACTTCCATAGATTAGCTTCTTTAACACGTTATTAATTAAGTACTTTTTATCCCGTTAAAAACCGGCTGAATGCGAGTCGGACTCTCACACGAAGGGCTCCGTACAATAAACCGAAAAAAAACACGATTCTTGTATGGGAGCCCGCTTTAATTTTTAAGTTGATTAGAAATACGCACTCTGTAAAATTTTCAACTGTATACCTATTACGGTTCTTGAAATACGCTGACGGACGGACGGACGGACGGACTGCGCGCGGAGGCCTAGTAATAAGGTTCCGTTGGTTACTCTTTGGGTACGGAACCCTAAAAAGCACGCCTGTGAAAATGTCACGGGGTTTAAGTAATCTAGTTGTCATTAATAATTTTAAAATGATCGTTCGTCTAGTCATTACTACATACCTACAAGAAAACTTGTTGACCTAACTTTAAAATATTTGTAGGTACCTATCTACCCACTTAATTTCCAAAATGTATCTTAATAAACTAAGATATATATGTATCTGTGATATGATAAATGATACAGCAAAATATATCTATTTGAATTTCAGATATTATTTTATTGACATACAGCAGCTGGTGCACAGGTGTTTTGTTTGGATGTTGTGATGAGTGACGTTATTAAATATTTTAATGAATATAATAGTATGTTTTGATGTGAGTGACAATGATGATTATGAATGACATTTAATAATAAACACTTTAGCTTTAGGGTTAAACAATGTTGTTTTCGTGATTGTCTCGTTCTTTTCAAATTTTTCATAGAAGTAAACTGCCAAGCTCATCATTAACCGGCTTCAAAAAAAGGAGGAGGTTCTCAATGCGTCGGTACCTTTTTTTACTAATACAATGTGTAACAGAATAAACGCAATACCTCTTAAGGGGTCATTGTAGAAATCGTGAAAAAAACAATCGACTGCCCCATACATATTTGTGCACATAACTCGACAAAATGTACTGAACAGCAGTTTTTTTTACGATTTCGGGATTGGTCACATAGTAAAAGTTGTTCATAATGATAAGTACAATGACCCCTTAGGAGGTATTGCGTTTATTTTGTCACACGTTGTAAAATAAAGCTGAAGAGTTTGTTTGTTTGTGGAACGGGAAAAAAATACGGAAACGAAAAAAACAGAATATCGTACGCCTACGAAGGCGCGGGCAAAAGATAGTCGGAAATAAGGCGGTATAGGCCGTGACTAAACCTGAGATCGTCTCGGCCCCAAAATCATAGTTACTTTTATCTACTAGGTAATTTAAAAACTTGTACTTGGCATTAGTTGTACGAGAATAAATTCATAAATTTCTTAGTTTGAAACGTAGCAAATTAGTATCGATGTTTTCTTGGATTCTGTGTGTAATAAAAACTTTATTTACTATAATAAATTTCAACTATCCATGTAGACTTTTTTTTTAATACTCAGGCTCTTTGTTAATTTTAATGTCCAACTACCTTATTATATAATAGCTTTTGCCCGCGACTTCGTACGCGGATATCCCAATTTTTAATTTTCCTAATCCGACTAGTAGTTCCAGATATTAGCGCGTTCAAACAAACAAACAAACTCTTCAGCTTTATTATTTATTTATTATTATTTATCGATGCCCATTGCCAGATATCGTCTCATTTAGACCACTTTATTTTGCCTGGGATTAACACGTCAAATGCATAAATCTAGTGTTAATTTTTCCAGGTATTTTGCCTGTCCAGTCCCAGAACGAGTTACTAAATTTATATGATTTTAGTGCCTCTACTTATCTACCTCTTTCAATAACGAATGTTATTCTGTCTGGAGTACCATGCACGCAGCATTTACAAAATTTTACGAAACACAAACGAACTACATATTTGCTCGGGAGACTCGCTTGGCAATTGCCATAATAAATCAACTTCCTTATAAGTTTACGGATTGTGTGACCAGTATCTACTATATCTGCAGGCTTTGAGTGACTAACATATTTCGGTAGTGGACAGGTATTTCTGGTTCGACTGAGCTCAGTCATGCTAATTACAAGAACGTATCTGTCAAATATCAAGAGCGGGGCTACCGGTTGAGACTAATGGTAGGTATACACGATTATGACAGTCCCTTGCCAATTCATTTATGAAAATATTATGTATGTGCGGAAAAATCGACATCTTTTTAGTAAAATTAGTGATAGACATAATTTTAATGCTAGAAATAAAGACAAATTAAATCAACCATTTTTTAGATTAGCTAAAGTCCACACTTCTTTCATGGGGTATTGTGTTAAATGTTACAATAAGATACCTTCTGACATATTAGAACTAAATGAAGGAAAATTTAAAACTTATGTTAAAAGTACACTTTGTAAACAAGCATATTACAAATTAGAAGATTACATTCAGGATAAGAATGCTTGGAAACATGCTGGTCCTGCTCCATAGGACAATCAAGGGTGTAGACAAAATCCAACTGGTTGATCTATGTATTAACTTTATAGATATACTGTTCCTTTTTTTGTGTTTCTATTTTTCTGTTGACTCACACACTGTTTAATTAATGGTTCCAATGTTTGTAAATATGTGAGTACCATTTACCTAAATTTCTTTAGAAAATGAATAAGTTTACCTCTGCTGGTGATACTTTGTTCTTATAAGTAGCATACTCTGGGTGTATCGTCCTCACATAATATTAAATTCATTTTTGTATACCAAATTTTGTAAATCATTATTTGAAAAGAGTAACTATGGAGTTTCTTGTCCGTTCTTCTCCATAAGAATCTACCTTTCCGAATGGACAGTAGAGTCACTTTATTAATGTAATTTTATTATTTTTACTGAACTGTAAACGATGACGTTCAAAAGTGCCGTTTAATGGCCTAATTGAAATAAACGTTTTGACTTTGACTTTGACTTTGACAGACAAACGTTTATAATGTAGTTTTTTTTCTGATCAACAATGCAATACAGAAAAATATCAGTGTGGCAGATTTTATTTTACTCTAGAGTTCATGATCTGTACATACAGGCTTGTGTCGTGTGAACCCACCATAGTAATGAGCTCGTGTCTCATTACTGTATTGTGTCGTGGCGACTTCGGGCGCAGTTGATTGGCTACAAAACTCGTTGTGATATAATGTAGGCCTGAATTTTGATTAGTGGCTCGCCGCGACAGAGTGATGTGAACCTAGCTTTATTCAAGCTATTGTGAAGAAAAAGTAAACTGGTTATGGTTAAGTAGAAAAAAAACTGTGGTCATACCAACTTTTATTGAAAGAGTAACCACAAACTTATTACTCACGTAACTGTGCCTGTTTCTTTCTATTAACAGGACTTAATACAGTACTTAATGCACTTCAGCACTTTTCTGAACAACAACTTACCGATTCTCTAATAGTGTCTTTCTGGACTCGACATGGACCCTGTATGAAAATACCCTAAAGGCTTGAGACAGATGTTTTAACGATATAGTTCATGCACATTTAGCCAGTTATGTTAAAGTCCCATAGTATCATGTTACAGAAGGTAACCCTAGGTATTGGCTATTCTGAGAAATCCCAGGTGGAGAAATTCCTAACACTGCTCGAGCCGGTTACCGGACCCAGACAAACCTGGCGACTAATGAGCCAGTGAAAAATACGATAGATCATAACTCATAAGGTCATGCATAACAGATTTGACATTTCTATGAAACTGATAAGTCATCGTGTGCTCATAATTTCTCATTTATGCAAAATACAAAAAAAATACAACAATAGTATAATTACGAGTACAACCTTTAAAATTGTCTTTTTTTTCGATTTATTGCCATAAATAGGTGCCGAAGCATCAATAATACTAGAATAATTATGCTGTAATAATTAGGTATCTATCTACATTATTCTAATAACTGGTTCCATATATCTCATTTTATACCTAGCCTCGATGTCTGTCCAGTTTAGTTTTGTTATTGTTCTTTTAAACACTCTAGCTAGGCAAATATTTTTCTTGAAATAGTTCGATTGAAACTATTAAATTACCCCCATTGCGTGTTTAATGCCACAGCTTTACTTTACTTAATAGAACAAAGCCTCTACAATCTCATCATAATCACTCCAACCGAAAGGCTGTTCACAACTGGACTTAGGTCTCCCCCAAGTGTCACCATATCGTCCGGTCCTGTGCGTCTCGTATCCAGCGTATTTCCGCCATCTTCACTAGGCTTCTGTCTTGTGGGAGGCATCTCGACATAATTTCAGATCAAAACTAAGCCGTAATCTTTTTTTTTAAACTGGTTTAAGTTTTGGTACAAAATATGGAATAACTACCATAACGTAACGTAACAATTTGATCCGAGACCGTACGAAGGTCTTCGATATCGGGAACTGAGTAAGGAACTCAATTGGATTCTGGGCTGGACACACACAATACTAGGCGCGGTGTTGTCAGGTGGAGTAGATAAGGCAGTAACTGAGTTAAGGACATGTTGAAGGAATGTTAGCCGTCCGGCAGCGAGATAGGCAGTCGACATTGTTCACATCGCGGGGTGGATGAGGGTGGTACGGCAGCGTGGGTATTGGCATAAAATAGATAGGTAGTACTATTCCCAGCACTGGGAGCAGTCGGACTGTAGATGATGATTATGATGATGGGATACCAACAGTTGGCAGAGTTTAGGTGGGAAAATGCCGGTTGATACCACAAACTGAGTACAACTTATCAGCAATCTCATACCTAATTGCTAAATAAACTTCTATTGTTTCCCAGGTCTGTGATGGACGAGAGCATGGCTCAGGAAGGAGACCCCCTCGGCAATGAAGCCGGCATGCTGTACGGAGAATACCTGATGCTGGACAAGCTTCTATCAGCACAGAGGATGCTTAGCGCTGAGTCTTCCAAACCGGTGCACGATGAGCATTTGTTCATTGTTACTCATCAAGGTAAGAGTACTTTCAACATAAATATAACGTCAGGCCTTCGATAGGAAGGAAGAAGGAGGAAAAAGGAGTAGCGGCAGCCTCGCGACAGTTGTTTAAAATATAGAGAAACTACAAACTAGTAACCCACTCCAGCTTCGCACAGGTAGCAGAGCATGTTTAGACAACCCTCATTGAAGATGTCGGAAAAGAACTTGGGAGCCCAAGCTTCCAAGTTCTTTGGAATATACCTAAATCTTAAAGTCACACTTGCAATTATTAGATAGTTAGACGGTTCGGGCCTGCGGACGACGAGCGTTAGGTGGCTCGCTGTCCGGTCACAACCAGGCCCGGGTCGATGGCGCGTTGTGTTCCACGCGCGCCTCAAGGAGATGTCAGCATAGCAGACGGGGCCCGCTAGGGCCAGAGCCTACCAGGATTGCGGAATTAGTCCGAAAGGGTCACCGCGACCCTGAAACGCAAAGGGCTTTAGAAGGAACACAAATGGGTCAGTAAGAATCTGACACGCCAGTTGTCATTTGATGATTTCCCATCATTCAAAAAAAGGTACACTTCGCTAAGAGACGTCACAAAATGTGCCAAAATTAGCTCAAAAAAGTACTAAGTATATCAAACACGTTTTTGTTTTTGAAGCTAGCATAATGTTACCCAAAATACAGAGTTTTTATCTGTGGAGTGACATATGGAGTACGCAGTCTACACGACATTATCTTAAGGAAGGCGCCGGCCGCCGGATGTAACCTCTCGCACTTGACCTCAGTACTTAATTAATTATTTATTTCTCGACTTCTTTTCTGTTTTCGTTTATTTTTTCAATACATTTATTTACACTACAGGTACAGGTTTATGTGACAAAGTGGAGAAAGCAAGCTCGCTCACAACATGTACTTAAAATAAGTTAAACTTATACCTACTTAAGTCATAATGTCACCACTAATATAATGTTTTTTAAGGTAAAATTACTTTTTTTATATGTAGGTACTAGTGAAAATATTTGAAAGCACATTTTTATAAATTTTATTCAGAGGTTCAGGTACTTAATACATATTTCCAGTTAAACGTTCTCATGCCATACACATTTACAGTTTTAGGTAGTTTATATGTTGGCAAGTAATGAAGATCACGTAACTGTTTTGGTCTATTGTATAAAGTTAAGGAGCTAACACCGCATTAGATAGTTTTGAGCAGAGGGGTATATGTTGCAGCCAACTAGCGTAATCAGCCAGTTAATAAAAAGCCTAGCCTTTTCATTGAACTGCGCCGTTTAATCAGCAACATAAGTGACATGGGCAAGTCATTAAACGATATTGAACCTAAGATGTCATCTATGTCGCTGAAAACCCATCCCAGCATTTCCAGCCTTTTCATTTAACTAAATGAAAAGGCTAGGCAAATAATTAAACGGCAGATTAATCTATTTGGCTGCGATAGATATATGGAGAAGCAACCATAGAATGTGTGGAATGTCTCAATTGCCTTACACCAGCACCATTGAGGATCTAATGAATGGCACTGCTGCCGCTTAGTGTTGCCCAAATGCAAGAACAAGACGAGACTTGGCCAGTCTTGGTCTTGGTCTTGCATCAATACACCTGGTCTTGGTCTTGGTATTGCACTCCCAGTCTTGGTCTTGGTCTTGGTCTTGCAGCAAGAGTCTCGCAAGTCTTGCAATTACCTATTAGCTTGTCGCTATTTATTAAACGTTACTTTAGATATGAGAACAACGCAACAGAGTAGGTAAATTTTGAGCTCGAATTAACATTGCCATGGTAAAGACCAACTATAAATGAATAAATGTCTAAACATTTCATGAGAAATTCAAAAAAACAACTGACACCGGTTGGGGTTTGAACCCACGACCTAAGCGGTCAGTGCCGATGCTCTAACTAACTAACTAACCAACTGAGCTATCAACTGTGTCGCGCGGGAGTCAGTCTGTTTCTTAATAAACGTTAACATTTAATAATCTTCAATGTACTAAAACACGGTTTTAACATAGAAAACCAATTAATGACATTAACTTGACTGTATTTTAAAGAACATTATCTGTCTAGAAAGAGATTGATAGACCCTCACCTTATATGAAATGGAAAAAAAAATTAGATATTCAATTTAACATGTAGGTATCGTTCGTTAGTGCGGCGCGCGTTAGTGTTGGGGGCTTACTCCGACAAACCGACACTCGAAGGGGTCTACTGTGAAAAACGTGATTGTTTTAAAAAAAAATATGATTGCTTTTAAAAACATATTTTTATACCAATAGGTACCTGGTATTTAAAAAAAAGTCCTAATTGCAAGACGCAAGAGTCTCGCAGGCTTGGTCTTGTTCTTGCTTAAATCTTCCACAGTCAGTCTTGGTCTTGGTCTTGCTAAAATTAAGCGGTCTTGGTCTTGGTCTTGCAAAAATGCAAGAACAAGACGAAGACTGCAAGACCAAGACCGATTTTGGGCAACACTACTGCCGCTATAAAAGTGATCACCTAGACGGCACAAACTCTTTAACCTTTTGAACGCCATTGTCACGTATACATGACAAGCTAGCGCGTGCCCTGTACGTCAAACATCACAAATATGTGATAAAAAACTACGGCAAATTTGTGGCTTGGCGTCGGAGGCACACCGATGCGTTTATGCCCTGGCGTTCAATAGGTTAAAGTTCACCGTCGATTCGAAAAGAAGAAGTCATATCGAACCACCTTCACGATCAAAGATGGTGGAACGATGGCCTGTTGAGGGTGATGGGAGTCCGGTGGATGCGAGAAGGCGTTGTGGCGACCCTAGAGGTTAACATAGACCTATGGTCCATCAGAGATCGTCTTTCAAAATGATGATAAAAATATAAAAGATGATGTGTTTAATAAGAATTCTAAAGGTTTTTTGATTGAAGTTCATGCTTTAAGTTTATTTTCTTCAATTGAATGGAGGAAATTTGTAACAAGTGTAGTATGCGTAGGCTAAATAGATAGCAAGTGGATAGGTACCTACTTAAATTGTCATTGACGTCAAATTACGGATCGAATATCATAACATGAATGAAATTATAAGAACAAATATTATCGCTTCGTAGCATTTCGTAGTTATTTAGGGCATTCAACTTCCTCTATGCTGTCAGTGTACTGGGCAATAAATTTCCCCATTGACAGCATGCCCAATGATTTATTTCCCTGTGCCTTTTTATAGGCACTTATCACTATCTATCTCCTTAGTCGTCCTAACTTGGATTTTCTACTTTCGTTTCATAATAATTATTTTATTTATGTATTTATCTATTATATATTTATTGTATATGTTAACGGAAAAGTGTGTCATCCGTCATTGTATACAATTCCTAGGAAATGTGTAGAATTCCTTAAATAGATAGGAAATCTATGATATATTTTGTAATATGCACTTTTCCCAGGAAATCTATACATTTCCTGAATAGCAATCGGAAATGGGGTGAGTAATAAATGATACAACAACAAAATCTCTAATATTTACAACATATAACAACGGAAGCTATAATTTCATTTAATATAACGATTAGTTAATATAATAAACGATTGATATAATTTTAAAATAACTATTTTTTATAAGCATAACATATATTAAATATAAAATCGTTTTACATACCACTCTAAAAGATATAAAAACATAACTAGTTTAAACATTACCACCTGCGCTAAGATAGTTCGACGGAGCCCCGGGTGGTTTTAAAAAAAATAACCTATATATATTAAACGTTTTTTTATATATTTCCTAGTATCATCTCGGAATTGCATACAATTCCTAGGAAATACATACATTTCACAGGAAATGTGTGTATTAAGGAATCTTTGAAACATTATTTTACACATATCCTAATTAGGCTCGGAAGGGTATATATTTCCTAGGAATTGTGTACAATTCCTAGGTTTCATACATTTCCGGTAACATATATATATATAAATAGTACACCTAAGACTGTGTTTCCTTCTTTCTTTAAAATCCATCCAAAGGTTGTCTTTAAAAGATCGCTTTTAGCGATAAGGCCGCCCATTGTGTCACCCTATGTAATGTTTTCCTTCATCTATCTTTTCTGTAACTTATATGGTGTACATAATAAAGAGTATTCTATTCTATTCTATTCTTGTACATAATTCTTATTTTTAACTCCCTGTGTATTTAAAATACATGGTAATTCACCATTTGTTTCGACTTCTCGAAGACATCATCATCATTTCATCCCAAAATCAGCCTCTGCTGTGCAAGAGGGCTTCCTTTATTTCTAACCTTCCTCTTTATCATGGGAGAACATTTCTTCATATACAATGTTAAGTTTGTCCTTCAGTCGTAATTATCTTTTCGTCAGAAAATAAAAATTTCCGACTCGCAATTAGGCATTTTTTTTATCAACGTGTATTCCCACTGCTGGGCAAAGGTCTACCCCATAGCCTTCCCTGTGTGTTGCTCTTTCAGACCAAGCCGTCATGAACGCCTCCAAGTCGTCACCCCAGCGTTTCCTATGCGTTCCTCGGTGACGCGCGATGACGCGAAGCTCGTCCTCTGGCTCCCACTGCGTCCGGCTCTGGCTCATCTGTCCTGGTGCATCCTACATACGTGGCCCGCCCAATCCCACTTTAGCCTGGCAGATATACTGCCCACATCGGCGATCCCTGTATTGGAGCGAATCGTGGTATTACGATTCTATAACTAAGTCTAACTAAACCTAAAACGCTACGCTCCATTGCCCTTTGGCAAACCTCGAGTTTGGACTTCTAAGACTCGATCAGGGACCAAGTTTGCGAACCGTAGGTTAGGATGGGCAGAATGCACTTGTCGATGAGTTATTTTTACTGAGGTATTTTTCTGTTTTCAGCGTACGAGCTATGGTTCAAGCAGATCATCTTTGAGGTAGACTCAGTGCGGACACTCCTGGACGTGGAAGGTCTAGATGAGAGCCACACCATGGAGATACTGAAGAGGCTCAACAGAATCGTGCTGATTTTGAAGGTAGGGAACATTTGCTTACCTCATCCATCATTGACCTTTCAATTGCAGTTTAAAAAAAATGTATTGCCATTAGTTAAAATGACTCGGTATAGATGAGCTGAGCAGGCATTACTTAATTGGACTTAGTAGATATATTATAGGACTTACCTAGAACTAAATAAGATTGAGATATACTTACCACAGATTTCCAACAAAAATCAAGAAATTATTAATCGACACGTAAAATGTAATTCTACTTCTTGTCTGCAACTGCGAAATGCCCACAGGAAAATCCCATCAGCCTTAACGCCACAGTCCATAAATTTCTTGAGCAGTGTACCGATGGTTCCATCAACAAGCTGGCACTAAATACAGTAAAAAAAACTTACATAATAAGTTAAGTCTTAAGTACAGACGCCAGCACATCAAGCAACAACACTATGTTAAATGTCTTTAATAGATTTTCAACTTTATCGCCAAACAATATTAGGTTCAAGGTTGATTTAAAAAAAATTGATTCGGGTAACTTGATGTGCATCTGTATTATCTATACAGTGAGAGAATATCTCCAAATCGAGCCAGAGGAAGCAGGAAACCAACTACCTTTTCTCAAAGCATTTCGTTGTACTTTCGATTTCGAACCCTTGTTACATATTTATTTATTGGCCTATCTACAATTATTACACTGTTTTTCCTAATAATAAAAGCAATATGATAAAAACATAGTGTACAATATGATGCGATAGACACAGCATGCAAAAACAAAATTATCAATAAAATTACAATAATAGTGCAGAAATAACACTTACAACAACTAGTGGGTAGTTTTGGAAATACATTAGATACAAAGATGAAAAAAAAGTCAATACGGTGGTTGTTTTTGATGGACTTGGCGGTTAAATTTTGGAGTGATGTGGAATAAAAATCAATTGATTCATCGCAATTATTAAGAAGCCTGCAAAGTCTGGGTGGTATATTCGGTATGTATAATAATCGAGAGCCCAAATTCTCAAGATTACATGTGCCTAGTCGAGGGACTGACGAAACACACTTACCTAAGTTTCATTTGTCTAGCTTTTACTGTAATTAGACTTATAATACCTAAAATAGGTTGAGCGATTTTGGGTACCTACTACTTGAGGTACTAGAAAGCTGATATTTGGAATGCCGCATAGGAATTGTCCAAAACAATGAGAAAAAAATCTGCAAAACACCCAGGAACAGTAAGAACATTTAACGGCCAAGGCAAGGTTTACCAAGCTGTAGGGTTTGTAGACTTTACCTATTTTTGGTTCCAAGTCAGCATCTTCAAGATTTTCATTCCGCTAAAATTCTAAGAAAAATCTGTGATATTAAAACGAAGAAATACGTCATACAACATGTTTATGTTACTATAAAATAACGCATAAACTGTGATAGTGAGGAGCCCTGACTTCTGACCTGTATCGACATCTACACGTAATTTTTATCGACAATCTGGCTCGCACTGGTGACGTGCTGTTATTGCGCCCTCGTTCTTCTCTGGTGAGAAAAGCGTATCACGCGGTAGACTGTTTGTAGGTACTTAACATGTTACGAGAGCAAAGCTACCTAGAGGCTCTGGACAAGGGAGATTCTGTCAACGGTAGCGTGGCGAAGGTTGACAAAACGTTAAAAAGCTATGGGATACACAAATGCTGTTCAAATGCCACGCGATCAATCCCTAAAAATGGGTCAACACGATGCAGACTGAACTCAGAATAAAAAAATCTATAACACCAAAATTTGTCTGCACAGTTTTTGTTTCACAGACAAAATTCTATAGATGTTTATTGAAGTCTAAATGGAAGTCTGTATCGTGTGGACGGTCCATTCTTCATCAACGTCATATCGGCCGAAAGACGTCCACTGCTGGACATAGACCTCCCCAACTGTCGCCACAACAACCGGTTCTGTGCGTCTTGCATCCATCGGCTACCCGCGACCGTCACAAGGTCATCGGTCCACCTTGTAAGAGGCCTTCTAACACTGCGTCTTCAGGTACGTGGTCGCCACTCCGGAACTTTTCGGCTCCATCGACCATCTGTTTTGCGAGCTATGTGCCCTACCCATTGCTATGTCGGTAACCTTGGTTCTCTTGTGAATTTTATCATTCCTGATTTGATCACGCAAGGAAACTCCGAGCATTGCCTTCTCCATTGCCCTTTGGGTGACTTTAAGCCTTCTGATGAGGCCCATAGTGAGCGACCACGTTTCTCTGTCCATTATATTTTGACATTTCGACAATCGCTATCGCTATCGCTAATAGAATGGCACTTTGTCCAGAGCCTCTTGATGCCAAAAATGTAACTTTGATTGCACCCGATTGCATTCCAATAAACGCGCGAGCAATTCAAACAACATTCATCAAAGTTCTCACCATTCCCTCCCTTTCGTCCTGTCCAAGCTTAGGGCGACAGCCGAGGTAGGTACCCCTCAGGGCTTGCCCGCGAGCGAATAGTCGCTTAATTTCAAGTTGTTTGAAGTCCTGGCTTTAATTTTTATACAGGCAAGTCTGGATTTTTACTGAAAGTGAGTTTCAGAGCAATTGAAACGCAGATCTAATTTGTCAATCAAAGATTTGGGCTAATCACTTTCCAAAAATCGTAAAGTCTGTATGGATATGTCTCCGGAAAATTGCAAATGCCGTAAGATTGTAAAATATCGCGTGAAATTGTAAACTGCTCTATTTTTCTTATTATGACATGGATATATTGGAAACTATTGAATATGGATAGAATTTATCGTATTGATTTATTACTTACAATCTTACGGAGTCTGCAATTGCCCGTTGATAGATAGAAAACAAACATAGCTATATGTTTTAAAAATAGATGTACCTAATTACCTAAGACCGGTTTATTATATTTTGCATTTTTGCCACAACAAAAACTACTCGGCTTCGATCACTGTAGATAAAAATGAGATCGCGTGTTATTCAAACTCATGCATAAAACATTTCTTCGATCATTATCTTGAGTTATTTTAACTGTTAATTAAATACTTTGAAAAATTGCTTAGCAATACTTATCTACTCTTATCGATAAGTCAAACGAATTGATTTTGATTTTAATTGACACTTGTCTTAATCAAGTTAAATTAGATTCGAACAATCGAGAGTAGGTTAGCATGTACTCGCACAGATAAAATTGGTGTTATTTGCTTTTATTAATTAATTATCTACTGTTAGTTTTTCATTTATTTTACTTTTGTTTATCGCGTGCGCGTCCCAAATAAACATTTTTCTTTCTCTTTCTAAATAATCTGCATTGTGAACCTAAAAGCATTGCCTACTGCCAAGCCTACTGCCAATCCTTTTACACGTGCAGCCTGTGGGTGAACTTTACGCAAAGGGCATATAGTGGCCTGCGCACCCAATACAACAACACGTTCCGGGTGTTGATGGGGCTGCCGCGTTTTTGTAGCGCGTCCGGCATGTTTTCCGACGCGGATGTTGATAGTTTTTCGGCCATCATGCGCAAGAGATGTGCATCTCTGCTACGCCGAGTTCGCGCCAGCCCCAACACCATTCTCAGAACGTTGGCCGACAGGTGGGACTCTCCGATCCTGGGGCGGTGGATACGACTACACGCAGTCAAGTAGACATTCCCAGGATCGGCGAGCCTCACGCTTGTATAATAGGTAGGAATGTCATGTTACTAACACTAGTTTATAAGTTTGCACTGTTACTAACAAATATGGAATTGATTCTGAAATAAATGTTTATTATTATTATTATTAATAAGAGCCATTTTTCGTTTCCTATTGCAAAAAAGCTTTTTCGGTGCACACCTGTTTCTTACTTAGCCCAAGTTGTATCATTAGTATAGATGTTGTTATTACGAGAGCTCGCATACATAACTATTTCATAAGCGATATGATGTAATAAAAAACATGTGATCCGTATTGATAATGTGGGTATCAATATGTTATTATTATTATTATTGCTGTCTTGAATCAAAACAACGTGCCCATTTTGCGTCGCCGTGTGGCACAAACAATACATTTGGATGAAACCGAATGCAACCTAAATTCCGCGACTCACAATTCGAAAAAATAACATTCGTTTGGCCTCACCCTTAGGCGTAAAGTTTGTAAACGTAATTTATGACTTGATCATATCATCGTCAATTTTACTATTGCCGGAAAACATAATAATCGTTTTGAACTGGACCTGATGCCTCAGTCCTGCCACCTGGTGCAAGAAATTTTATAAAAATGACATTTTTCTACAGACCTATAGCCTTATTCATAAAAACGTTATTCTAAAATACTGATTAGCAGATTCTTAATTCAAAATTTTCTATGGAGAATTTGAATTTAGAATCTCTTAAATAGTATTTTAACATTTTTATCTCAGTTATGTTTAATAAGTTTTAATGAAAAAAGGGGGTTTATTTACGTAGTTCTAGTCGTAATGTTTCGACGTAGTAGCTGGCCAATGCTAGATGGCATAATGATCTTCTTCGGCCATACTTTCCGGTTCCATTCAAGATGCATTTAATTCCCTGTATACGCAGGTATATGTTTAATTAATTTTACTAAGTAATTAATCTATATTCAAGTTCGATAGATTTCATGCCCATCTTCGCTCAAATCTTCATACCTGGCAGGTAGAAAACTCCGGCCTCATCTAGTATCACGGTGCTATTTTTGCCGTCTTACAAAGGCGGCCAATTAATGTACCCGATATAAACTACCTGTTGCCGCGATTATTTTTTTAATATAATTCATTAGGATAAAATGTACAATAAAAATAAGTAATGCATTAGAATTTTATTATGAAACACTCTGTTTATAATGTTTACGTATCAAAACAAAACGGCGCGCCGTTCAATTCCGTTCCGCGCTGTCCTTGGAACACAAGGCTCGGACTGTGCTCGCTACAGGATGTTTCAAACTACGTCATGCGTCATGATAATGAAATATATATAATTATATTTAATTCTAATATTGATGTATTTTTTATAATGAATGTGTAGTAAGTAGTCATTGGATAGTTGAAGTGGGCTGCCGTTGTAGGAAATGGCACCGTGTAGTAAGTATTAGTTAGTTTAAAATGACCAAAAAAGATTGACGTGTGAAAGTTTTATGTTTTTTAACCTATATACAAAATTAATATAATTTAAGTCAGTTACCTTTACATAAAAACATTGTGGTTATTGAATTATCGTCCGATGTATCGAGTATCGACTTTCCCTGACACTTTCACATCATTCACACGACAACATTGTAAGCGGCTTTATTTATATACTAGAACTTAATACCGACTTGGAAAAGAACTGAGGAAAGGACAGACTCTTGACATTTCAATCTGACTAGCCTTTTTAACCAACTTCAAAAAAAAAATGGTTTTCTGTAAAGTCGGTTTACGGACGATAGTTTAACGTGACAACGTCATAGTAAAACATTGATGAAATGATCGTAACGTTACAACGAGCGTAACGTTACAATGAGTCATCCTTTTTCGTGCATGCAGCCGTCGTTCATCGATTTATTAGACGTTGTCACGTCAAAAGGAGGAGGTTCTCAATTCGGTTGTATGTTTTTTTGTATGTCTATTACCTCATAACTCCGTCATTTAGGAACCGATTTGATTTTTTTTTTATGTGAATGGATATTCCGATTAGTCCCGTAGAAATTTCATCAAAATCGGTTGTCAAGTTTGGTTTTTAAATGAAAATAGCTGCTGGAAATAGAAAATTTAAGTAAACGAAATTGCGTGTTTTGCATTCCTGTGACGGACTTATGAGGAGACACCATAAAAAAAATACAACAAGAAAGAAAGAAAAAGTACCTATTCTGCCATCTGATCTCCACGACCCAGTTACCGGGCGATGCGATGCCCTTGGCAAGACTGATGTCAGATTCTCTGACTTCTGACTACCCGCAACGACTGTCAAAGATGTAAAAATGACAACCGGGACCAACGGCTTAACGTGCTTTCTGAGGCACGGAGGACTCTGGTTATGACTCTTCAGAATCATAGTATTTTCGCTGTAGCCAGATGTCATGTCATGGTAGGTAATTAATTTGCACACTATTGTATCAATTCAATGTCTCAGATGTGTTGCTAGGGAATTTATTGCGCTACTTCTTCGTCCCAGCTCAAACACCTGGAAGTGGTGACGTGCGTTTTAGACGGTCTTTAAGTAAAACTGACATTAATTGCTGGCTCTTAGCCTATTTTGGATAAATAACATTAGGATATGATTTTGTTATCATTGGCCAGGCCCTCTGTCTCCTGTCATTAAATCAAAATTATTAAAGTACCTACTTACCTAGTAGAAACTTGTGATTGTGTGTTATTGCAATGCTACGTTGGACTGCGTCAACAATTCCTAGATAATTTGCAATGTGTTTTAAACTTTTCCTTCCTTGTAACCACGTACCAAGGCTACCAAGATTATATTTCTTGGTACCCAATTAAGATCAATTTATTAGTAGTAACGGCAGCTACCAGATAATTCAAAGTAATCAGGCACCTATATTATTTTATCTTTTGAACGCCAAAGCTTAAGCGCATCGCCGCATCGGCGTGCCCCCGACGACACGCCATTAATTCGCTGAACTTTTTGTCACATATTTGTGACGTTTGGCGTACAGGGCACGCGCTTGCTTGTCATATTTACGTGACAATGGTGTTCAAAAGGTTAAGGATGCTAAAAAATTGTCTTTGTTTCTTATAAGTCGTAAACTTAGCCTAGATTCTCTTTTGATTTTAGTGAAATCTAGAAATTACCTTACCGACCTGAACTGAATACTTATATCTACGATTGAGAATTCTGCCTACGCTTCGTCGCCTGAAAAGTAAGGCCTAAAGTAACGGTGCCCAATTGTTCCATAGTTCCATTGGATCGGCCTCCGGCCGGCAAACAACTGCGAGGCGTTACCTGAATTTCATTGTATTTCGGCATCCGACTTATGGTTGCAGTAGGAACTGCGGGGTTTTAGTCGGTAGGTATCCGATATAATACTCCGTTCTCCCTAGACGAAGAGTATTCTTGAGGAATTCCCCTCTAAAAGGGGACGACTGACCACTCACCTGAATCTATATCCATCCTTACTAATATTATAAATGCCAAAGTAACTGTGTGTGTTTGTCACCTCTTCACGTCTTAACGGTTGAACATTATTTGATGAAACTTAGCATGCGGGTTGACCAAATCTTGGATTACGGAGTGTGCTACCTTGGGTTAATTTTTGACTATCTTGCGAGCGAAGCTGCGATTCTAGGATGCTAGCTCGCAAGAGAAGCAAGTAAGTATGATTACATATACCAAGATGGAAAGAAAGGTCAATCATCTTAATTGATCGTGTATGTTTCCAGCTCCTGGTAGACCAAGTGATGATCCTAGAGACGATGACTCCGCTGGACTTCATGGACTTCCGCCACTACCTGCGACCTGCCTCCGGCTTCCAGAGCTTGCAGTTCCGTCTGCTCGAAAACAAGGTAATTTTGTTTAGTAAAGTCGGTTAGTGGATGATGATAAATTAAATAATAAGTAAGCAAAGCAGTGGCGTAGCTAGAATGGGTGACAACCCCCCACCTCCCACCCTAGCTAAGACACTGGGTAAGACTCGCCCAATGTTACTTGTACAGTCCCTGGACTGTTTAATTTTTCAAGCATCTTAAATTGTATAAAATTTACCTAGTCTCCTAGGTACCTAAGTCCTCGTTCACACTGGTCATAGTTAATTATTTGACTTATGAAAAACTGTACCTGCTTAGGTAGGTATCTGCTTAACTATTTAATGATGATCTGTGGGCGCGATTTCTAACGACACTTCTTACAATCAGTGGATAATAATTGTTTGTATCAGTTATATAGGTATTGTTTGTAGCGTTCCCGTGACAACAACTTTATTAACACCACTTGTTTCACTATAATCAATTTGAATCAATGCGGCATTGACTTTGACTCTTTTCTGTAGTAGGTACTAAATTGATTGATCACATCTCAGTCTCTCTACGTAAGCATAGAACCACTATGGGCAAAGTTTGAATATCGGAAGAACGACAGCCGAGTAGGGAGTCATGAACCAAGTTTAATAAAAAATACTAAGTTCTAGGTTTATACCCTTAAGACATTAAAGGATCACTCCCTATGTTAATTTTTTTTTAAAAGTAGTTAAAATCTTGTTAGTTGCATTAAATTACCAAGAAACTGAAAATCTCTTAAGTGTTCCCGGATAACCTACAAATACCAAGCAATTTCTATATCTACATGTCACATACCTATCTATCTGTCTCCATACACAGACATAAATAGACACACACGCACACACACGTCTCATAATAACATTCTACTTTTAATATGTTTTATTGCTTTTTGTTTTTTTTTCTACTATTTAATTGTAAAGTTAATTAGTAGAAATACTTATTTGACTTATTTATGATAATAACGGATTGTTGCACAAAACTATTTTTTAAGTAAATAGATCAGCCGACCTCCCTAGTGGTGTCCGCGTAGTCTGCTACGCTGACGACACGCTGGTCCTGGCGCAGGGGGGGTCGCACCTGGCGGCGGCCGAAGTGATGACACGTGGGGTTGCGATAGTCGTTGAGAGGATCCGGCAATTGGGACTCGAGGTGGCCCTGCACAAGTCCGAAGCCATGTGCTTTCATGGTTCTCGGAACAGGCCACCAATGGGATCCCAAATAACGGTAGGAGGGGTTCACATCGGCGTCGGATCGACGATCAGGTACCTGGGGCTCGTTCTCGACAGCCGGTGGAATTTCGCGGAGCACTTCCGACGTTTGGCTCCCAGACTGGAGCGGGCTGGGGCTGCCTTCAAGCGGCTCCTGCCCAATCTAGGGGGTCCAAACGCCTCCTGCCGGAGGCTCTATGCGGGGATCGTGCGGTCCATGGCCCTTTATGGGGCCCCTGTTTGGGCGCTAACGCTAAAGGGGCGACCAGCCCGCCAGCTCAACGCGTCCCAAAGGGTCATGGCCATCCGGCTGGCCCGGGGATACCGCACGGTCTCCGGCGAGGCGGCGAGCCTCCTTGCCGGATTA
>NDFZ01005483.1:1172294-1270607 GCA_002192655.3 Mamestra configurata
AAAAAAAAAAAAAAAAGTAAATAGATCAACCACGAATTGTTACTGTTGCTTGTAGCACAGGTACTAGTTTAAGTGACAGTGTTCACCGGTACCCGGTACGACATGTCGTTGCCAGACTACGTATATTTTGCTACAAACGCCGACACACTGGTTTTGCGACCGTTAGTGCGACTCAGCCGGCTGTCGTCGCATTTAGTCCGCGAGATCCCTTAGAAGAAGATTACAGGATGATATTTCTGTTTCCAGCTGGGTCTGAAGCAGGCGCTCCGCGTCAAGTACAACCAGAACTACCAGACGGTGTTCGGCGACGACCCTGAAGCTATGGATGCGTTGCAAAAGTAAGCACCAAAATACATGAGATTCAATCTGCCTAGCTTTTTCCCAACCATTTTGACGTTGGATTCCGAACGGAACGGAACCGAATGCAGTTGAATACCAGTATTTTACTAGGAGCGACTGCCGATCTGATCTCTACAATACAGTAACGGGATAATACGATACCTCTGGGCAGGGCTGGTGTCAGATTTTCTGGCTTCTGACTATCCATAACGATTCGGCATAACGTGCTTTCCGAGACACATAGGAAACTCCGAGACCGCCGCTGTACTGTAGAATTAAGTGTGTGTAACCTGTCTAATGTGTTTGTGTTAAGCCGTTGGTCCCAGCTTTCAATTGAAGATCTTCGACAATAATAACGGTGGTCACAAGCCCGTCTGACACCAGTCAGTTACCGGATTTTGGAGGTCAGATAGGCAATCACTTCACGTGAAATACTGGTATTTAGCTGCAACCAGTTTGTCTGGAAGTCGACCCCAGCATAGTTGGGAAACCATGGCAAGCAGACAGGGTCCAGAACAGTGTTAGCAATTTTTTGACCAACGATATTTTAATAATTCTTCAAACATCTAACTAATAATTTATGACCAATCACATACGTCTTCTTCAAAGAACCATTTCTGTCGTAGGTCAGAACAGGAGCCAGCTCTCCTAGCCCTGATCGAGCGCTGGTTGGAGCGAACCCCCGGCCTTACGACTCACGGCTTCAACTTCTGGGGCAAGTTCCAAGCCGCTGTCAACAAACTCATCAAGGAAGATATTGATGCTGCTGCGGTAAGCATAACCCTTAAACTGATCTGAGATTAAAGTTTTAGCAGCTTAAGCTTACAGCTTAGGAGTGGAATTCTCTGCTGTGTTTTTCCTGATAGCTACAACCTGGGGTCTTTAAGTCAAGAGTGAATAGGTTACTTCTAGGCAACAACTTTCCATCAGGTGAGATTGTGGTCAAACGCGAGCCGCAATAAACAGTGTATGCTGTTTCCACTCTTGGTACAAAGCAGGACTGTCTGCCAGAGGTTATTGACCGTATTACACCACTTAGGCCGCGAGTGTTGGTGGACAATTATTGTTGAAATATGCGACTCTTGTTGGCTAACTCTTGTTCCAGTCGATCGATCTGCCCCCCTACTATGACATGCCAATGCCAAATTCACATCTTAACAGCTGAAGTGATTTAGATGAAACTTGGCATACGGGTAAACCATGTTCTGGTAGGATTCTTTTTACCCCGGGAGTATGTTCGCTGAAGATATTTTTAAACATTCATCCGGTAGAAGTAGTTGGCAGAAGCTAGTCGCGCATAATTATATTAATACTCCTTCATTTTCAGCTGGAAACCAATGAGACAGTCCGTCGCCACCGCCTGCAAGACGCTGAGAACCGCCGCGAGATCTACCGCTCCATCTTCGACCCGACCGTCCACGATGCGCTCAGGTCACGAGGCGAGAGGAGGTTTGTGTCCATTACAGCTTTACAGTAGATATTCGTAAGAAAACCAAGGTTATCGACATATCCCGAAGATTCGCCAAAATTAATTGGCACTGGGCAGGGTATATTGCTCGCAGAACAGATAGTCGATGGGGCCGAAAGGTTTTGGAGTGGCGACCTTGTACTGGGACACAGCGTTACCGGCTTCCCACAAGATGGACCGTTAACCTGGTGAAGGCTGCGGGAACGCACTGAATGCGAACGCACAAAACCGAAAGATGTCACCACTCTTTGGGGGGCGTGTCCAACAGTGGACGTCTTTCGGCTGAAATCAAAATAGCTTGTCTGTCTCGAAGGTCAAGCTAGTAGGTACATGCGCTTCTCGGCTACTGAGGAACAGCCTAGCCCTTGACTCGACACCCTAGATGAAAGAAACTGTGGGAGGCCTTCTTCTGGCTTGGTGTCTGATTTTGGGCAAAACTGGCGAAACGCGGGAGTTAGCACTGTACTCTTTTAACTATACCACAAATTACTTAAAAGTTACTACGTACTATACGATAGTATAGTACGTAGTGTACGCACAGTGTTACACCCGAACTTCGTCAGGTATTCGGTCAAACCTCCTTATGCAGTAGAAGTCGAACCTTTTTTCTATTAAAAAATTTTTTTTTTTTTTTTTAAATCGCGCAATCAAATCTTTATTGCTGAACGCAGTACATCAAATACGTTTACTGGTGTTAGGGGTATGGCAGGGTTGCGGAGTTGTTTGAAAGAGTTCCCGCGGTCCTGGGACGCATAGGGTATTTGAAGGAATATGGGTGGGTTTTAGTCAGTAAGAGTCTGACACTCCTCTGAATCCTCCAGCTCCCAGAGCCGGAGTTCAAGGTGTTAGGGGTAAATTGTCATAAGGATTTTATCCACCATTTTTACCCACTTTACCTATGAAATTAACGCTATCTCTTTATTGCAGGTTATCCCACAAAGCGCTGCAGGGCGCCATCATGATCACATTCTACAGAGACGAGCCTCGGTTCTCGCAGCCGCATCAACTACTCACTCTGCTCATGGATATGGACAGTCTCATCACCAAGTGGCGCTGTGAGTCTGTTTTACCACTACTTTTCTACTACCTACCAAAAAACAAAACAATACACTAATAACCCGTCCGCAAAAAACGACCAAAAGGTTCAAAAGTCCAGTTCAGTTGGTGGCCTTTAATTTTAGTTCAAACATAGAATCGACGTTACCAACTGCATCAGACTGCTTGACTACTTTCCTACATTTAAGTGATTTAAAGTTTTTAAATCGTCTCGCTGATTTGATACCTCATACGAGGCTGCCGTCTTATTATTATTTTTTACTCATAAAACTATTTCACTTCGACTCTAAAGACGAATCTCTCGAATACCTCATCATCTTTCTACCCTTCTCGGCTATAGGTAGCGTTGCCAGGCATCCGGATAAAGAGCCACAAGACAGTCAGGCTTTTTGGTTGTGTGTCCGGCCTGTCGGGCTTTTCTTGGGCTTTTTGAATTTGAGCCTTTTTTTCATTTGTCATGACGTTGACTTCCGCTCCGACTTCCTCACCTTGTAACTAATGCAATTATAGAAATGAATTTATTAATAAATATTGAATGACTGATTCAGTCAATTTTATTGGTATTTCATTAGAATTAAAGGTAAATTTTATGGTAAATGATAGAAAAGCCTTGTTCACATTTAAAAAAAAATGTCGTACCTATATCACTAAAAAATTAAGGGTATCCGACGTTTTTTACCCCAAATGTCCGGCTCAACTGGCTGGCCTATACGGCTTTTCGGTTTTAAGACCTGGCAACCCTAGCTATAGGGTGTGCCAAAGATATACACAAGCATACCCTCGAAAACACTTGAAACTAACGCCACATTGGTGCAAGCTCTCAAACTACTCAACGCCTAGCGCAAAATTTTAGCAAACTTGTAAACTACATTTTTAAAAAAGTACATTTTATATTTTAAATAATAATCTAACCATATACACTTAAAATAATAATAAAAACTCCTAACCAAAATATGGCGTCAAAAAATTCATCCGCATCGCTGTCGACTGGAAGGGAGCTCAAAAGACTAGCGGTATTGCCACGTTGTATGGCAATGCTTATCCTCTGTCCGAGGTAAAATTAAGCCCTTGGGTCACGCGAAGTTTCAACAAAGCGTTTAACAAGATCTTTAAAATAACAACCCCAAACGGCTCGAAAATATTATTGCCTTGAGGTTCTCCGCAGCCGCAGCGGCAGCACCTTTTTTGCTATTTATCAAAACCGTGTTTCTTGATTAGAAGCTGCCCGTTCGATTTAAGGATGCCTTTTAAATGATAACGAGCTTTTTTTAACGGCTTTAGATTTCAATTTTGCCATGCAATCATTGATTAATATACAACTTCGTCACTCCTTTAGCGTCCATTTAATTTTAAGTAAAACGCTGATATTGGTAAAATGCCAAAATGTTATTTTGTGTCAAGTATATACAACGGACTAAGTATTCATGTACTACCAAATTTTGTGCCGCAATTAACGGAAATATGACAGTTACATTTATTATTTGCATAAATATGTTTTTTTTGGCGCCGTCTCAATTCTTTTTTTTTTTCACTTTTTAGTTTTTTTTTTAACCGGTTTAGTTTAAAATATTAAGTTCTCTTGATGTTGAAATTATGAATGAATGATGATTACTAAATTATCATTTGTTTGTGCAGACAACCACGTGATCATGGTGCAGCGCATGATAGGCTCCATGCAGCTCGGCACAGGTGGCTCGTCCGGATACCAGTACCTCCGCTCTACGCTAAGGTAACAACACAACACACTATTTTTAACCGTATCGTTACAATCTAAAAGTCTAGCCTAGGCTAAGTGGTGACTACTCGTACTGTTCAGCATGAAGTCCAAAGTTCGATTCCCAAGTCGGGCAACGTATGGGTTTTTCATCAGGAATTTCCCCCCTAGAATAAATCCTTGGAACGGTAAGGTCATTCCACGATGCCTGTGAAGCTCACAGGAGGCTTCTGTGCTTCTGGGCGAAGGAAGGCTGACTAACTTAGCCAGAACACCTACGCACAATGCACCGGATGAAAGTCTAAGTGCGGATAACGGAGTCTCTATTGTACTCAGGAATTTTCCAGGAATGTGCCCAATTGCCGGGAATATGCTCGCAGTAAGTACTGCATACGACTATAACATAACTGGCGATATTTGGGTGTACTATACGTACTTATAAATCTGCCTAACCCTTCGAGGAGTACCCATAATCTTTGTTATATTTACGTGAAAAGATAACAAAGTGATAGTCAAGTCAAGTCAAGTCAAGTCAAAGCATTTATTTCAAATAAACCATTATCAGGTACTTTTGAATTGTCAAAGTCAGTCCGTCAAAAACATGAAGCTATTTGCACGTTCGCAAGCGTAGATCTCTATGGAGAAGAACGTGCAAGAAACTCCACGGACACTCTTTTAAATCATTTTATGTTTACAAAAATCCTGGTTACATAAACCTTGTTGCTTCTATATATGAGAACAATGTAAAGAAAGAAAAAAAACAATTTATAGTATGAAATATTAAAATGAGGCAGTGGCAACCAAGGGATGACCAGTCTCCACTGACTGACTGACTGATAACAAGATAATACTTTATAGTTCAATAACCGAACCGTTTGCTAGTGAAATACTACACCTTTTTTTTACTGTTGATGGGCACTCGTTTGAAAACTATTTCACCTGTTGGTAAGCGATGATGTGGTCGAAGATGGAGCACGCTTGCCTAGAAGTAATCTATTAGGAAATTAATGATAGTTCCAGTTTCTAAATATTTTTTACTTCTTCTGTAGGTACCCTATTACTAAGCTTAACCAGTCCGACTGGCACTTGTCCGATTTACATTAATACTAATATATTTTTATCCTTATATTTTCTTGAGTTCTTGACCTTCCTCAATAACGCGTAAACATAGAAATCATTCGACGAATTACAAAGTTCTGCACAAAACTTTCACAATTAACGGGCGATCAATATTATATTTGGGCTAAAACTAATAGATAAACCATCTGAGTATCTATCTAATTTATTATGCAATTAAATATGTTCTATATAAACTATATTTAGTCAGGAAAAGAATTCATAAGGCATCAAGAAATTCGTTAACATCGCTGTCAACGGGAGAAGTGCCCAGAACAATGGCAGCATTTCCACATTGAACAGTATTGCTGATTCTTTGACGAAAAATCGCGCTTGTACTCTTCAAAAACTTAGGTAGAAACAAACAAACACACCAAAAACAATATTACCGAAATTGGTCCAGCCGTTCACGCGTGATGCCGTGACCAAGGGAAATAGGGATTCATCTATCTATCTTTAAAAATAAAAATGAATCGCCAAATGTGTTGCTAAGCGCAAAACTCGAGAACGGCTGGACCGATTTGGCTAATTCTATTTTTGTTTTGTTCGCCAGATTAAAAAAAAAGGTAGGTAGGTAGGTAGGTAGGGTAGGTACGTAGGTAAGCAGGGCAGGTAGGTAGGGTAGGGTAGGGTAGGTGGGCATGGTAGGTAGAGTAGGGTAGGTAGGGTAGGGTAGGTTGGTGGTTTAAGGTAGTGGCTGGGGATGTCTTCACTTTTAACAAGCTATCATTTATTGAAGAATTCCGTTGCCTATCTTCGAAGTTCTTCGTGAAATCTTCACCAAATTGAAATGCTACCAGTACCTATGAAAAAATAGTCTTCCAAACAAAAAATAATCATCCAAATTGGTTGACAATTGGAGAAAATATCGCTGAAAACACACCAAAAAAAACAAAGTATAAGTCGAATTGAGAACCTTAACCTTTTTTTGAAGTCGGTTTAATAACTTTAATTTCAGAAGTCAGTGTTAAAATACGAAGAAACAACCAAGAACACCGACTTTCGACATTAAAGTGATTTTATACTTTTTATTATTTTTTATTTGAAAGTCGGTTGTATTTTTTTTGTACCTTATATGTCTCACACTTGTATTTTAACAAATTTATGGGACGTTATCATAAACTACTATTATAAATAACATTGTAAATACATGCATATTCCCCAAAAATATTTCATATAAATTTGCCAATAGGTCAAAGCGTAACGCATTCACTGGTAAAAAGTTAAATCAGACCAAGAGTCAAACCAAGCCTCATTACTCTAAAAGACCTGACACTACAAACCCTACATCTTACTAAAAAGCATTTCCTATAGTTTGGCCGTTAAATGTTCTTAATGTCCGTGGAACTATTGCACAAAACATAGATTTAAAAAGTAATAAGTCAATGTCAAGTCAATGTCTGTGGGTGCCCACAGACAAAAACAGTGACTTCATTTTTACCAGAAATCCGTGGGAGTGACTGCTAGATCTAACTTAAGCCTGTGTCAGGCACTAATTTCACTAATGATTAACAGCCACTACAATTAAGAAAAATAATAGGTATAAGAAATTAAGTTTTATTTTTAGCCGACTTCAAAAAAGGAGAAGGTTCTCAATTCGTCGGTATGTTCCCCGATTACTCGAAGATGGCTGGACCAATTTGTTTTTTTTCTTTGTTTGAAAGGGTATACTTCCCAGGTGGTCCCATGATCATCAAGTCAGGATCTGATGATGGGATCCTGGAGAAATAGAGAGAACTCTTCAAATTTTATAGGCACACTTGAAGCGATATGGGTAGTTTTTGGAAGAGTACTTTCTCGGAGTGGTCCCATTTCAATTTGGTGAAGATCTGATGAAGAACTTCTGAGATAGGCAACGGAACTCCTCAATAAATGATAGCAAATGGACTGGGATTGCTGAAATCTCATGACTGTCTATTGTTTACACCAGATCATAACATAACATCAGGCCCGTAAGCACATGTGAACCACTAAAAAGTGAAAAAAAAAGTTTCGATAAGTGGTTCCTACATTTTGTGTATCTGTGAGATGGCCTAATTAATAATTTTCCTTTTCTTTTTCCAGTGACCGCTACAAAGTTTTCCTGGATCTGTTCAATCTATCAACATTCCTCCTGCCTCGTTCTCTGATCCCTCCACTGGATGACTGTATGAAAAAGAGTCTCAACCTGACTTGGGGTGACACGGTCAAAGAAAATGGGGAAAACTCCCGGAATGGGGAGACCGCTAAAACTGGGAAAAACGGTCTCGACTCATCGTTATAAGGTTGAATAAGTTTTTAGATTGTAATTTTTCTGTGTTAAGCCTTTTTAGACGTCAAAATACGTTTCACAAAAATACTAATCTAGAAAAAAGTTTGGCGTTCAAAAGGAAGTCTTACATAATTTCTCGAATACAATTTGATCATAAATTTCTTCAATAAGTTAAATAATGTAAGTACTAGTTTATTTAAAAACGGCGCCGATAATTTTACGAGGTTGGCGTTCTGCCTTTTTTAATTGATTTTTCAAATTACCGATATTTTTATCCGAATTTATAAAAAAATACAAAATACACCTTTTTTTCTTTACACAGCGCATTTAGTTTAAAAAGAAATTATGTTTTTGTTGATCACGGCATTTATTTTTATTAAAAATAATTACATGCAAATGTCTATTAGGTAATTTAATATAATTATATGTTTTAATTGTGCTAATTTCTATTGTCTATTAATATTTTAAGAAAACAAAATAAAGCAATGTTAATAAAGCATGTAGTTTAATTCCAGAAGGCATATTAAATCCAATAAGTAAAAAAAAAATTTTAAGCGTATAAAATATGGCAACAAAATATTAAAAATGGCAGATCAATACGATCATACTAGCACATTATACTTCTGTCAGTCGTGCAAAACAAACGTCACCTTTAATTTGAATATATTAGGCTAAGATGTTCTTAGAAAAAAAAAAATACTTGGTTTGTGTCAGATTTAGTATTTTTTTAAATAATATGTCACCTGATGGAAGCGATGATGTGGTCGACGATGGAGCACGCGATGGGGCACCTATTCACTCTTGACTTAAAGAACCCAAGGTAGTAACCATCAGGAAATGCTGACTCCGGCATAGTTCCACTCATGTGCGCACAATGAATGTAATCCCAAAACGTCTATTTTTTTCTACATTAAAGAAAACCCTATAAATATTTTGTCACGACTAACAGATTCTAGTGCTTTAGAAGAAGGCAAACACGCCATTTTCGACCACTTTTCAACAATCCATGTCTTTTAAGCCGACAGCACAGAGGGCGTTTCGACGACTTTGTCAGGATTGTACACCCCGAACTTATATACCACACGATGCAAGTATTCCTCTCCCGGGACCAAAATCGAGGTGGGGAAGTTGCTATGATGCACAGCATCAGGATACGTCTGGGTTTCAAGGCAGAATGCTCCATGGCGACGGTAACCAACCCCGTTCTTGCCAACCAGAGCTGGTTCAGTGGGGGCTGGCAGGAAATTGGCAGTGTAGAACTGAACTCCGGGCTGGTCGGTGTGGACTTCGAGGAAGCGGCCTGATGGTGGATGGGTTACTGTGGCCGCGAGGGTTAGGACCTGGAAACAGACATAAAAGAGTTATTAGGATAACGCCTTAATATTTCGCTTTGGAAAATTAAAAATGCTTTTTATTAGGCGTCTATGTAGAGGTAGATGACACTAAGCGACACTAAAAAAGCATAAGAGCCTATAATCATCATCATCAGTTCAGCCGAAGGACTTCCACTGGTGGACATAGGCCTTCTCTGATAACCTGGTGGCCCATCAGCTTGGTGGAAGTTCCAGCGCTTCGTCTTCCGGTAAGCGGTTACCACTCCAAAACCTTATGACCCTATTGACTATCTCTTCCGCGCAGCACATATGTCCTGCCAGCGAAATCATCATATGACTCCTTCTGCTTGGGCGGAACGGAAGGGAGTGTCAGACTCGTAACTGACTAAACCCATCCAGGTTCCCCCAAATGCCCTTTGCATTCCAGGGCCGCGGTGACTCTTTCGAACAAATTCCGCCACTTAAGTTTGGCGACTTTTCAAGCTGTAACTTTGAATATCTTCATTCCTGATTCGATCACGCAAGGAAACTCCGAGGATAGCCGTAATATGAGAGCGAGGATAGCTCCGAGTATGCCTACCAATAATATTTATTTCCACCCGCCATGCCGAAAAACTGTAACACGATTTGACTCTTGTGATTTTTTGTTTATAAACAAACAAACCTGTTTTCCAAGGGTCTCAATACAGTAGTTGTCATCAAACAGTTTGGCCCCAGCCGCCATGGCGTCGCCCAGTTTCTTCTGGACTGTGAAGTCAAATGGTGTGTTCTTAACGGCGCAGAACGCACCAGTTGGTATAGAGTCAGAGTCCGTTTTGGTGATCCTGGAAAGAAAAAGTAGCGGGTTATTTTGTGTAGTAAACAAGCGTATTTAATCAGATTTAGCTTTCAAAGTCAAAGGGCATCTGTAAAGCCAGAGGCATGGCAAATGCTAATAAAGCCCACTGGAGCCAGTGCGTCATGATTGCGGGATTGTTCGAGAGAGTTATCGCAACCCTGGACTGCAAAGAGCAATTGAACACGGGTGGGTTTTAGCCAGTAAGAGTGTGACATTTCCTCTCATTCCGCCCCGCCCAGAGTGGGAATAGTCATTTGATGATTTTACATCCATAAAAAGGCATAGTAAGTGCGTTACCATTCTAAGAAACAAAACTAAATAATATATTATAGATATTATTTAGTTTTTTTTTCTGGGCATGGCAATGACCTAAACCTATACAGACCACCACCACACATATCACTATCTGTTCTATGCCCCTGCCTTCATAACGGAACAACATAAATGCTGTTTGGCGGTGAAGATAAGTAAAATCCTAGAACGAATTCCCCACGTAGAGCTATGGTTGTACCAAAGTATGGCGGGTCAAGTCGTCTCGCATTTTTTTTTTAAGAACCGACAGCGATGCACTGAATCCATTACAAAAATTCAATTCTTCATCATACGCTATCAAATCTATACTAATTTAATAAAGCTGAAGAGTTTGTACACGCTAATCTCTGGAACTAACAGTCGGTTTGGAAAATTATTTTTGTATATATGATAGCCACATTCATGAGGAATGCTGGATGCTATACGGGGAAGGGAAATTCCTACGGGAACGGGATATGCGCGTACGAAGTTGCGGGCAAAAGCTAGTTATTAATAAGGTGCAAGCCTTCGGGCAGGGATAGACCAAGATACTCGTAGACAATAAACGCTATCTATCAATCATTCAGTTTTTTCTTTAACCCTTATATAAAGTGTCCAGCGAACTGAAAAGGTTGATGTCTCATGGAACCTATTTGAATATTGAACCTTATGAACATTTTAGAACCGTATTAGAGAATTGGGTGTGCATTAAAGGGTTATAGTTATCAAGACCACACACTTGTCAGCATTGATGATCACATAGTGCTTATGGAGCTCCTCCGCGCCCCCATCATGTCCAGCCAGGTTGATATACGAGTGGTTAGTCAGGTTGACCACCGTCTTCTTAGTGGTCGACGCCTTGAAGTCCACCAGGAGTTTGTTGTCGTCGGTCACTTCGTAGGTCACTGTGGTCACCAGGTCTCCGGGGTATCCTTCTTCCAAGTCCTTCGATAAGTAGCTGAGTATGACTTTAGAGCCTATGACTGTGGAGTCCCAGACAACCTGAAAGATGAAGGAAATGTTCTTTACAAAACAATTCTTACTAAACGTGGGGTCCTGGTTACAATCCTCTAGACCAATTGAACCATTTGCTCTGCAGTTTTAGTTCAGGGCCTAGCATTTTGTTCTTAAAGTCGAAATTTACGTAGAACAGACAAAACTTCGAACATCACATTATCAAGCAATTCATTTGAAATCTACCTCAAAATCCTTCAAACAAAATGCGGTTGAAAGTGTTTTTTAATAAGTTTTAGTAACAGCCCGGAGTCTTGATTACTGTAGGTACTGTTGACAGCATTAAGCTATTACCCTTAACATGAAACATAAATAAGCCTGTAAAAATTGTATGCGCTAAGCAGCTCTGCCAAGCCCTTTGGAGCATAGGGGCATGATGTTACATTCCTACATCATCATCATCATCATCATCATCATCATCTTCCTGCCCTTAACCCATGTTACTTGAGGACAGAACAACACGACTTTTTCCTCCATTCTGTCCTATCAACCGTCACACTACCACACACTCAATTTTCTTTCATTATCACTCCTCACAAATTCTACTTCTTAATGAAGAAAGTTTTGTCTCCAAACTGTGATGACTGTGGAGTGGTTGATGATGTCTTTCATATCCTGATGGAGTGTGTTCGGAATGAAAATACGAGGATCAATGTTTTTGGGCACTGTAAATCTTCCGATATTGGTATTTGTAACTCAATACTCGCTTGTCCGATGTCCGAGAATGCTAAACAGTTATATGAGTTAGTCTTAAGGTAGATTGTAAGAATTTTGTGATTTTTCTGTACTGGGCGATATGGTCGCTAAGCGACAAAGCCCTTTAACCAAATAAAAAAAAAAAAAAAAATTCACTCCTCACACCTCACACAATCCATCCATAAAATCTTTGGCCTCCTTTTCCCTCTTCATCCATCAACATTTATATTCATAACTCTACATGATTCCTAGATCCATACCTTATCAAATCCAACAAGGCCTCCATGCAGATGGTCCTTGCCAAGATTCTTGGCAAGATGGTAAGTCTTGCCATCTATCTCGAAGGTGGCGTTGGCAATACGGTTGGCACATCTTCCGATGGTGGCTCCGAGGTAAGGAGTATTCCTGTTCACATAGCCATCCAAGTCATCGAAACCGAGGACCAGGTCTTTCTTCACACCTAGTCTGTCTGGGATCTGGAAGTTTGATAGAGATGGATGTAACTCAGAATTCTCAGTAGCAGTGTAGCGGAATCTATAATGCCACAAAAACGAACTTAGCGGCATCTATATTGCCAGCAACGAATTAAGTCAAAACAAATCCTGCATCGCGGTGGTCCATGCAATTTGAACATATATAACAGCCCAAATATCTACCATTGGACAGTTGCCCACCATGACCGTCAACAACCGTCTTGTTGGAGGATCCCTTTTAAATTTTTCTTTATATTATTCTCAAACATGGGTTCACTATTTGTTCTCTTTCCAATTTTACTCGCCAACCCCGCCTCGAAAAGGATAGGTTTTTTTTGCCGATTCACACAGGGAGACAACTAATGAAGAGTGGTGCAGGGCCGAGCGAAGGGAGGTCGAAATACCTACCACGTCCCGGATTCGCTAAGTTATCTTTTACTACATTCTGCTTGTCTATTTTTTTTAATTTCTTTATGGTTTCGTAACTATATTGAAAGCCAAGGTGAAGAATGCAGATGAGTTCTGGACATTTTCAGATTACAATTTCTTTTGTAAAATTGGCTATCAGGTTAAAACTAACTGGACCTATGTTTGAACGTGCCAAAACCACAATTCATAGTGCAATATTGTTGTAACTGCACTTCTAAATTACCCTATATCTTCTCATCCTCACCTCCCTAGCATTTTCCCAACAGTGGGTCGCCTTCTACTCTAAACAGATGCAGCTGCCTTTTAATATTTGCGTTTATGATTTCCCGATCAAGTACCTACATATAAAAATCCGTACTAAGACCACTGATGATGATCAAATCGTAGATCTACAAGCATAGTCAAAACGGCATTTGGAGGAACAAGGATGGGTTTCTGATCTGCAAGCATCCACCTTCTCACCTTAATAGACTGGATTATGGCTCCGTAAGATATGACGGATATCTCCAACCCTCCAGTGGTCCTCCAGGTGAACTTCTTGACTGTCTTCTCCTTGCACACTCCGAAGTCATCTACCACGAGCGACACCATTTCTGCAACACTAACATACAAAAGGAAGGTCGTAGAATTGGGAATTTCCTCAAATGTTTTTTTTGTTGAACGTACTAGGTTTCCAAATGGCCGGTACCTACGCCTCATTTGTAGGCGTAGAGTGACCCAAGGGGCGTACGGCGACTCCAATAATAAGCTGGCAATTACCTAAATGTAGGTAACTGTAGGAGTCTGTTTCCTGATAGCTACCAAGAGTGAACAGGTTACTTCTAGGCAAGCGTGTTATATGGCGATAGATAAGTGTTGCTGTGTTCGACGGACCACATAAGTGCTTTCATCAAGCCAACCTAAAAGAAGGTGATGGTGTGGCCGACGTTGGAGCGCACTCGCCGGAAGTAACCTACTCACTCTTGGCTTTAAAACTCCCAGGTTTGTACCCAGTCAGTAGAACTATTTCGGCCTGCGTAACTCCATCTTAAAATAAAGATGTTAAGGCCAGGTTCTGTATGGTGACGGACGTAAAAGAATAGCACCATCCCCTCACTTGCCCTGTTTGTAAGAGGCGACTAAGGGACTCACCAGAGAATGGGCAGCAGTATTCTCTGTGCTACTGTGCATTGCAACAGCTTCACTGCGATCACCAACCAACCTGCCAAGCGTGGTGATTTTGGCAAAGTCTAAGGGAGGCCTATGTCCAGCAGTGGACGTCTTTCGGCCGGTATGATGATGATGAGTTGAACTATTGCGCCCTGCATAACCCCTCTTAAAGCAAAGATGTTAAGGTCAGGTGTACACACACACACGCATGGCACTGTGTACGAGTCTGCTACCGATGATATCTACTCACGTTTCTGCTGGTTTCAACTTCTCGCTGTTCCTCTGATAGCCTTTGGAGCTTCTGACTCGAGAAACCAAACAGTTTCCCATTTCAACACAGTTTGTGTTACATGAGAATAGTTTGTCGAGACGACTTATCGGATACTCACGATGAGTTTGTTATCATTATCATAGACCACTTGTTAGTCACCATGGAGGAATTTGAAGTACCTAAGTACTGAAGCAATATACCTTCTGATGCATTGTTTATGTAAAGTCAAGAAAATTGATTGTTTACCACTCTTGACGAAGGTAATTTGAAGTTCCATTTAACAATTTAACTGTCACATAGAGCCGGCTTCTGAATTGAGTGGAAAGTGTCACACCCCGAAGTTTTCAAGCTAAAGTAGAGTTTGACAAATACTCTTAATTCCGAAATCGAAAGATACACCAAAATCAGTAGAAATACAGAAAGTTTTTCATATTTCTACCGAACACCATTTTCAGTGAGTTTGCTTTATTCAATAGGAGCTGAACCAGTAGGTGGACGCGACTATAAATGTAGGTACTGACCGGTGTTACGCGGCGAAATGTAACATCAAAGACATTCAATTGTATCTCTTTGTGTAACATGTTATAATTATATAAAGCGAGCGTTCGTGCAGTCAGCCTACTACACCTAACATGGATACGAGCACGAACGTGTGCATAAGTCATTGTTTTGTTTTACAACTTGCACGTACGCTGCGAATGTTACCTTACGGCCCGTAACACCGGTCAGTACCCAACTTTAAACAAAACAAAGTGAGCCTTTATGGGTTCCTTTTTTGCCGACTGAGGTACGGAACCCTAAAAATTAGTAGTTGCAAGAAGAGTTAAGCACTAGCTAAAGAGCTGCGTAGGTATCCGTGAAATAACAAGTACCTAAATACTAGTAAAAAAAAAGAAAAATGATGGATGAATTATTTGAATAGGTAGTCATCATTACCTACCTACTTTACTTCATAAACAAGTCTAGCTAATATAACACACTGAAACCGCTTATCAATCATACCAACAATCATAAGAGCCATTTACAACCAAACACTCCATTTGCCTATTGAAAGACTTATCAACCGAGAAATAACAAAACGTTATAAATTATGTCATAACTTTATCGAACATTATCGTACATAATAACCACACAAAGTGAACAGATACAGCACATAAAATAATAAAGTTATTAAACAGAACGTACCAAGAGATAAGAGATTGATACGTCTAAGCTCCTCGGCGGCCGGTCTCCAACTGATGTGAAGTTAGTTCTTTATTTAAATTTATAAGAGAAGCGAAGTTCGTGCAATTTGAGTGTGGGATATGTTGGTTAACCACAATGCAAGGTTCATTTACTCGGTAACAGAAGAAGCATTCAAGTAGGTACCTACCTTTCATGAATATTTAAACACCATTTTTAAACTAGGTATGTAATTATTTATCAACTGCACTATAGAAATGTGTCGTAATGTTAACAATGGCAAATGAGTTTTATAAGGACACATGAAAATTACAAAATAATTTATTTTAATATTTTCTCAACAGTACAGCTTAAATTATTACATTTACAGCTCTGAGCGATATTTAGATTATACACACAATAATTTTGAGAGATATAAAGTAGGTACAGTCAGTAGAAAAGTTTGGAAAACATTTTACTTAAAATTTATTATATTTCTATTAGTTGAAACTTAAGACCAATAAATATGAGATCAAGCAGGGTTCAAATTAATAGTCACAAAATTAATGTGACTGACAAACGCGCGTTTTGTAGCTGTGATAAGTTGAATAAATTTTGACTTTTTGACATTTCCGTCAGCTCGATATATTTTTTTTCCTTATATGTAGACACATTCAGTTTCACGTTCACAGTTCAGTTTCAGAAAAGAGATAGCGCTAGTCGTCCCTTGCAGCAGCATCTCTTTCTTGCACAAACTATAGCATTTTAGTTATACCTATTCTAATGCATCTAGAATGGTGACCTGTTCAGCGATGCCACATACGTCGTCGATATCGCCGTCCTTCATAGCGACCTTCACGTAGCCCTCGTCGCCCCAGTCTTCGCCGAAGGAGTTCCTGACAATGTAGTATGGTATGGGGATTTTATCGTCAGGTCCACCGTATCCTTCGTAGCCAACTATCTGGACCACGTGGTTGGAAATACCGCGGCTGCAAAGAAAGAAAGAAGAACATTAGTAAACAATAAAATTGGCTGTCTGTAAAGTCGGTTTACGGACGATAGTTTAACGTGACAACGTCATAACAAAACATTGATGAAATGATCGTAACGTTACAATGAGCCATCCTTTTTGGTGCGTGAAGCCGGAGTTAAAAAAATATGAAATAAAATAAACACATTTTTATATGAATCAGTCTTGGTTTGATAGTGTAAATCAGACAGACATAATTTTTTTTTTGCTGTCCGTACAACGTAGGTACCTACTTGATGATGATAGAAGAATTTAACCAGAGGTTAATTAATTGATAGTGATAATTTATGTAGCGGTTTTCAGAGGATGTTGTGGTAGGCATGCATAAAAATAAGTTCATATCAGTCATGTTAAGATTGGCAACACTGATAGTCAAATATTCACAAGCTGTAGGTACAGCTACTTAAATATATTTGTTACACTAGGTTTTAAGTTATTCTCTATGGAATTATTAGGATTTTTTGATTTACCCAGTTCTATTTTATAAGTTGGTCGACTATTACTCATTAACTCGTTAAGCCTTGGTAGTGGTGATAGTTTTCATTTTAAATTCATTATAAATGCTACTACTATAAGTTTTTTCATGTCTACAAAAATAACCGTTTAGCTGGCAGAGGGGGCAAAGTGGCGATGATTCTTTTTTCGTCTATCCCATGGTGTGGGGTGTCGATGGATAGGTTGTTTAAAAATCTTGAGGGCGTGTGGAAACCGTTTTTCCACCCGAGGATCCGTTTGCGAAATATTAAGTTTAAAGTGCTAATTTTTGTTAGAGTCAAGTGTCCCCCCCCCCCTGCCAGCTAAAAGGTAGTTTTTGGACACGTGAAAAAAATAATGGTAGTAGCATATCTAACGAATTTAAAAGGAAAACTATCACAGCTAAGTAGGCTTTACAAGTTAAGGAGTAGGTAGTAGTCGACCAACATATGAAATGTACTTGGGGAAGGAAAATTTCGTACAAATTCCTTTGAGGACACGTTTTTAGATGTTTTTAACCGGTAACTTAATTTAATATATTCATAAAATCAAACAAAAGCACCATTCTAAGTCGGAAATTGTGTCGTGCAACTACGGAACCTTACACTGCGCGTGGCCCGTAACGCTCTTGGCTGGTTTATTAGGTATTGCGTTAATTCTATTACACGTTGTATACCTACATCCTTTATACTTACTTCCAATGAACCGAACATGGCCACTATTTCACATTTAGATATGTTTTAAGTGGGACACACCCACTAATGTCCTTCAAATGCTGACGCTGAAGTTTAGCTGTTGGTGCCGAATGACATTCATAAATAATAAAACAGTCGTTATGGGTAGATTGGGTAGTCAGAAGCCCGAAAGTTTGACGACCAGTCTTTTCAAGGGGTTGATATGCAACCCAGTGCGTTGTGAAGGTCAAATGGCGGCATTCATGTTAAATACCCCAATATACCTAGTTGAGCAGCCAGGGTTGGGACTACCAACTATATGGAAAGCACTCAATAGGTTGCGCACCCAAGCAGTCCGCTTGGGTGCGCAAATATAACATGGCAAAATGGGGCTTTACTGACCCGCTGGACACAAAATATTAGTGCGGTGTTCCCCATCCAAAATATGTCTCATGTTGGAGTGCCACAAGTGCCCTTACACCTGCACCGTTGAGGACATAATGATTGCCGCTGATGCATAATCGAGTTAAGGGTTACCATCGATTCGAAAAGCAGTAGAAGAAACAGATAGCTGCTACAACTTACGTGCAAGCCCTTGTGATGACGCCGCCGATGTAGTTGAGCCAGTTCGAAGAGTCGACAGCCACGATTAGAGGGCCGTGGTTGGCGATAAGCTCTACCATAACATCCTCATCCATTTTACTGAAATATTAAAAGGAAATATTTAGTACTAGGCTGGGTTACACACAGTTAATAAGTTGTGGAGGTCAATGAGGCAGCCGCTCCATGTAATGCTGCTACCCAGCTGCATCTGGTTAAGTTACACTGGAAGCCTGCCCAGATTTTTCCCAAATATACAGGGTGTCCCAGAACTCAACGTCAAGCCGAAACGGGGTGACAGGATTGATCATACCCATCACGAGAAAAATCTGAAAAAAAATCTATCCCATGCAGTTTGAAAATTATGGGCATTTTAAGAAAAACCTAGAAATTTGATCAAACTGTACCATTTTTCGGTTATTGTGGTTTTTCTTTTTTATTTTTGTTTAAATATGATAAAAAAGGGCAACTGCAACGTTTTTATTTTTTTTTAATAATTACGAATTAAAATACGTGAAACGGGACGTATTTAAGTACAACAATTAGCGTCAATTTACGGCCCTGCTGTTATGACAGCGAAAAGACGATCTTAAATCTTTGAGTCATGACCATAGAAATATAAAATCTATGGTCATGACACTCATGAGTTCATGACAGTGCATGACCACTGACAGACGTAGTGATTTATCGTTCGTTTTCGTTTAAAACCGCAATTTTGGCAATAAATTATTATATTAATAATTGAAATTCTTTAAAATGAAAGCAAGATGAAAATATAGCATGTTCCTTATTGCATACCCTATGTCCAGGAGTGATGTGTTATGTCTAAAATGATGATGTTAAGACTCACCAGTTGTGCGCAAAGCGCCTAACTCTCCTCCCACTATACCCAGTATCTGGCAGCTTACATGATTGATCCATAGACAGTGTCAAGGGGTATTCCTTTTCGGTCAAGAATTCTAATTTGTTATCACAAATGTAATTCATCGCTAAGTAGACACTCCCATTGTAACAGCCGTTGTTAACTGCCGAACAATCCAGCAGTTCCTGAGAGAAAGAATATTAAGTATCAGTGGCGCTAGACAAGGGACTTACCATTCTATTAGCGGATGCGATTGTCAAAATGCCCAAATACTTACTAAGGCATTCATTCATTGCATCAATGATCATGTGTCATTTCGACAGCGTTGACAGTCCCATTTATTTTTTTGGTTTGATAATCGCCTTTGTCACGCTATCGCTGACAGAATGTCACTTGTCTTTGGTCTCACACGTTTTTCCACACATCTGAGGGCCAATTCCACAAAATTTTAAACAACGTTCGCATTCGCATGTCAGTTGCAAAATGTCAAAAAAGCCTAAATTGTCATAGATACATTTTTGACAGAATGCGACTGAGATGCGAATGCGAACACTGCTTGAAAATTAGTAAAATTGCCGCTCTGACATTGGCAGAATTGTCGACATCGGTATCATTGCCATAACCAAAAATAGAATAGAATAGAACTCTGTCAGTGAGTATCCTAGTCCTGCGATAGGGGAATGTCGTGCACAGGGTAATGCCAAACAGCATTACCCTACATACACGGTATTCCTCTCTGACTGGCAATATTGAGGAGTTATTCTTACTTCACTACAAATAAAAGGTGGTACCTCTATGCTCCTACTGCTATAATCTTTGAACTGTATAGCGGACATCGACTCCAGGACACCGACGATGCTGAAGGCCCAGCATCCTTGACAACGCTTCTGGTCTAAGACTGGCTTCACATAACCTTTCGTTCGCCTGAAATTGTTACAAACATGTACATCAAATCATGTTGAATTCATCCAGACACTTGTGAAGAAATGGGGTCATTGTACTCATTATAAACAACTTTACTACAGCACCTACCCATTTTTTCAACAAAGTTAAATCATTAAATGACTCCTTCCGCTCTGGGCGGAGCAGAACGGAATGTCAGACTCCGACTAAAACCCATCCGTGTTCCTCCTAAGCCCTTTGCGTTCCAGGGCCGCGGTGACTCTTTTGAATAAATTCTGCAACCCTGGTAGATAGCAAATACCCTAAGATCGCGAAAAGACATCCTTCGGGATGGTTGCGGAATTGCTCGAAAGAGTTACCGCGGCCCTAGAACGCAAAGGGCATTTGAAAGAACACGGGTGGGTTTTAGTCAGTAAGAGTCTGACACTCCCTCCCGCTCCGCCAAGATCGGGAGAAGTAATTTGATGGTTTCCCATTCACAAACAAAGGCCTTTTCTGGAATTTTAGCTTCTGTTGCAACCTGTAGTCGGGTTGATTTTTTAACCGATTTCCAAAAGGAGGAGGTCCTCAATTCGTCTGTATGTTTTTTTTTTGTATGTTTGTTATGCGATCATTCCGTCAATTATGAATTGATTTTGATGATTCTTTTTTTAATGGAGATATTTTTTGCGATGAATACTCTTAACTTAGTGGGTCCAAACAGGATTAATTAGTATTTAGGCAAGTTATTGCTTAAAGTGCAAATTATCTTACTTACATTTTTTTTTTAATATGCGAGTTACCTCTCTGTAAGATTAAGATAGATTTCAATTCCCAGATCAGGGTATACGAGTATGTAGCGATAACCTTTTGGACCCCCAAAAGGTTTGTACGTTCGTACCAGCCAGATATGGTTGCTCAGCATGAAGCCAAATGGCGTACCTATGACCATTGTCCAATAGACAATTGTTAGCTGGGCTGACAATGACGAAGCTGAAAATATTACTTACCAATCAAAAGATCGTGGTATATTGTTTCCGTATTTTTTACTGAGTAATGGTTCGGTATCCTCTGCATGGTCCGCACAATTCCTACTACTGGGCGTACAGGGCTGTATATTAAAGTTTAACATACGAGCAGCGAATTCCTCTTTCGACATATCAGAGAACTTTGTCAAGCCAAATACTGTGTTGTTTTCTAGCTTATTTAGTCTGGCGATGTCTTTTAGAGATGCCTGAAATATGTGAATTTTAAAGTAAAGTTCCGAGTAGTTATCTAAACGACGACGGCCAATACTTACCTAACAGGAAAAACGGCCATGATTTTACTATTCTCGGATGATTTAACTTCTTTCCTTATCAATTACATCCGAACTAATATTGTGTGTGTTAAGTGAGTTTGTTTGTTTACGCTTTCGATGAATTTTGGGACAGATATAGATGGGAACATGGAGACGGTTTAAGACTTCTTTTTGCATAAATAAAACTTGAACGCGAGCGAACCCGCGGGAAAAAAGCTGGTTTTAAATTTAAAAAAATATAGGTATATATGTTCAACGTGTCCCGTCAAGCCGAAAACGGGCTCGAAGCCGAAAACTCGAGAAGATATGCCAGTCTTATTACGCGATAATTTTTATAGAGATGTAAAGCTTGCATTGCAGCTGAAGGCAAACAGTTCGAACATTTATTATAAAACTTGGTAAATCTGATTTAATAAAAATCATTAAGTAAAGAAATCCAACAACTGAATTTTATTTCAAACGCACCTAAAACTAACAAACTCCTTTTTTCCTCAATTAAACAGTAGCAAGTAGTAAGTGGCATACCATTTTGGAATACAAACTAAACGCGCCATCTTTTAGTTACTTGCCAAAATAGTGTAGTACATTATTACAGTAGGTACACGCAGTTAAAGTTGGGTTATGGAATAATTTTGAATTCAATGTTGAGCAAAAATCGAACATTTTGTTTAAAACTTAAGCAGTTATGTTTACCTTTTAAGTGTAATTTACAGAAGGGTTATTCATGGTTACATCAAGATCATCACAGGGTGTCACTTTTTGAGATTTATTTTTGAATCCATAGGATTTGAAAAGTACATTACCAAGATATTTTTTTATATTTTTCTAATAAATGTCACGAGTTGCCCTATTGCCCGTTTTCGGCTTGGCATTGATTTCTGGGACACGTTGTATATAAAATATAATCATACCAATGTTCCTCCTAGGTATTGGCCCACATTTAGCCATTATATTAGTTAACAAATTTATCAGCAGCAACACGGAGTCTGTACCCAATATTGAATTGCAATAAAAAAAACACTTTTACGAAAGCATGATGTGTCAAGCAGAAAAATCTTACCTTAAAATTCTCGAACCTTCTCTTATACTCTTCCTTGTTGTAAGATCTATTGAAATCTTTTAAATAAGTGTCGAATCTTAGCTTAGCCACGTCTAAATCTTCTACACCTCTTTTGACTTTTTTACTCTGATAATCCGAATTTGTCACGTTGTTGTGTTTAACCTGATTCTTTAATTTGTTGTATAATTCCAAAATGGCAAACAATTGAATAACAATAATTATGATTATAAATAGGATAATCACTAACGTTGTCCAACGCGTTTTAAACATTTTTTTAATTCGATTTTTTAAGTAACAGTAGGTTTTACACTGGTACAAATGACACAAACTGCTGTAAACTATTATCCCTAAGTTTATTTGCCTCTAAACATACGTACATTCGTATTATGCTCAGATTATGAGGTAAATGCTTTAGTTCAAAATTTCCTCGTGGCTTCAATATTTAGGTAGGTACCTAACGTGGCAGTTTAGTTACTGTTATAAATAAATTATTTGAATCATCTAAATCTAAACTAATATTATTAAGAGGAAAGATTTGTTTATTTCGATTTGGCTCAAAATCTACTCGACCGATTTTAAAAATTCTTTCACCGTTACTACGCTACATCTTCAACGAGTAGCATAGGCTATATTTATTTCCATAAATAATTAGGGATCCCTACTAAAACTTGAATCAAGTAACACAAGATGTTAGAAATTTTTTCATCAAATGTCTTTCATCGCATGCGCTGCGAAAACTAGTGATGAATTTGATGATAGAACAAAACAATGTACTATAATATTAAAGAAGATATTAATATCTATAAAAAAGTCCGCGATAGCATATGCCTATCTCCGACGGATAACTCACAATAAGTAACTGCTTTTACTTTTAAAATTTTTGTTAAAAAGAATGAATTTTTGCGAAGCTTATTTAACCCATATGGTATTAATCTATATCTAAATAAATGTGTTTGTTAGAACGGAAATTTAATATAGAATATTTGTGCCCTTTACTCTATATAGTTTACACAAATATCTTAGAAGATATCGCAAAATAAAAATATTCGCGCGACAAAATAATTACGCGCGCGGCAGTCATTCGGTCCGGCCGTCGCGTCGTACGTGGGTATTCTGGCCTCCGGGAAATTCAAATTCAAAATATTGTTACGCGCCAGAATTAATGTCGGGTACATTAAGTTACTACTAGCGCCATCTAGTATCGAGTAGCAGAACTAGTAGAGTCAAGTACCTTCTAGACATTTCGTTGCCAGAACATTCTACACTTCTCGGTATCTGGTCAGTCGGCAGCGGTAGTTACGAGTACTTTCCAGATGTTTCGAGAATGGAAGTTTCTAGAATAAACTGACCTATAAAAGTAGCGCGTATTCCGCGACCGAGTCAGTATTGAATTTGCGATACAAGCGAATACTTCGGAAGCGATCCTCAAGTGCGAATAAAGTGATCAGTGGTGAAGTTGTGTTCTATAATTAGTGAGTTTAAAGTTGTAATTAGTGTTTTTAAATTAAAGTGTCATTTTGGTTATTTAATCGGCTGTTTTTATTGTCACGAACCCCAAGCTCGTAACAATATTTATGCACCATAATGTTTACAAGTACAAGGTCTTATTGTATATTTATAATCTAAATTAATAATAATCTAAACTAATATTATAAAGAGGAAAGATTTATTTTTTTGTTTGTTACGATTTAGCTCAAAAACTACTCAACCGATTTTAAAAATCTAATAAATTCACCATTACACTGCTACTAGCTACATCTTCACCGAGTAACATATTATAGGCCTAAATTGGAACAATGTAACCCAAGGTATCAAAATGTTGCCTATAAAAGTCATTATATTGCGTGCAGTGCGAGAACTATTGACGATATAAAAAATAGTGTTCTATTGGTATAATTATAGTACTCATGATTGCTCATAAAAAGTCCGCGATGGAAAATGTCTAACTATTATAGTTATGTGTCTATAGTAAGTTCAAATACGGGTGGAATCAAATAGTGTTGATATTAATCCTTAGGTATCCATGAAAATGGTTTGATGTTAAGGTTGATTATGTACCTACATATAAATCACTATTCAAATCGGGCCTTTCTTTCAAAAGTTACGACGGGTATAAAAATGCTCTAAGTAAGAAAAATGTTGCGGTTTGAGCGAACTGGGGAGAATCTTAATGCTTGGTCCGATGAAGTTGAAACACGGCAGTAATGTTTTGGAAAAAAAAAGAGGAATAACATAGTTTGGATTTTTCAAAAACAAACCCCTAAATGGGGGAAAAGGGGTGATGGAAGTTTTTAGGGGAGGACATTATTGCTTACTACAATTTACTTGGAAATTGGAACGAACAAATAAAAGTGATATATTTGAACCAGATCTAACAATTTTTTTAATAAACCCTTGACGGGGTGAACGGGGTGAATAGTAGGTTGATCCTGAGACCGTTAAATGAATATCGTAGTGCTTAATTTTCCATAACAAACCTTAAAAAAGGGGTAGAGGGGGCGAAGTCGCGGGCGAAGTGCTAGTTATATTATAGTATCTGGATGACCGATTTTTTTACCTAGCTGTAGCTAAATCGATTTATCGCCCCCGAAACCCTCTGCATACTAAATTTCATGAAAATCGTTGGAGCCGTTTCCGAGATTCAGATTATATACATTTATACATGAATTGCTCGTTTAAAGGTATTAGATTATATTACACATTATAGGTACATATAGGTATAATAATAAATTTATTAAAAAGAAAATATACGTTACAATGATTGTGCGTTATACAAGCTACTTTCGTATTTAAAATTGCTTTTTTCCTCGTTCATAAAAACAGAAAATACGGAAATAGGTGTGAAGAACTTTTATGTAGGCACTTATATAATAGTATTGTATACACTTTGTTACAAAAAACTAACTCAATAGGTATTAAGTATATTAGTATTTTGTGGTTTAATTTTAAGTTTGGGTGTGTGACTTAGCTATCGCATTAGGTTAAGACCTGTAATGGTTTAAAATTTTTATTATTAATTTTTTTTAAGGCAGTTAAATAAATAAATATATTTTTTCCATGCCGGTTAGGTATTAATTATGTGCACTTAACTTTTGAACGCCATTGTCACGTATACATGACAAGCAAGCGCGTGCCTTGTACGCCAAACTTCACAAAACGTACAGTGAATATGTGGCTTGACTGACGTCGGTGGCACGCCCGAATCCCGATGCGTTTATGCTCTGGCGGTCAAAAATATTAAACTACCAATGCCTAACAAAAACGGCAAAGCGGAATAAAGGCATGTGACATGTATTGATTTTTATAATTAAGGTCTAAACATGGCTCCGTAGAGGGTACCTTGTTTAAAAATATAAATATTAAGTTTTGTAAGAAATAAATTAAATAATTTATTACAATAAAACGTGGTCACTTACTCGAAAAAGTTTGTAGATACAACATAAATATTTAAAAAAATACAAACAATATTCGACACAAAAGGCATTGAATCATAATCACACATTTTCCTTCAAAGTTCAGGCGAAAGACGTCCACTGCTGAGTCTTCTCCCAAGTGTCGCTCAATCGACCGGCCGCGTGCTTCTCGCATCCAACAGATTTCCACGGCCTTAACCTTTTGAACGCCAGAGCATAAACGCATCGGCGTACCCCCGACGCCAAGCCACAAAATTCGCCGTACTTTTTGTCACACACTTGTGATGTTTGGCGTACAGGGCACGCGCTTGCTTGTCATTTATACGTGACAATTGCGTTCAAAAGGTTAAGAAGGTCATCACTCTCCATTGTGGAGGGCTTTCCAATATCCTACGACTTCCGGTCGCCACTCCAGAACCTTTCGGCCTCAACGACCATCAGCAGTGATACATGAATTGCTCGTTTAAAGGTATTAGATTATATTACACATTATAGGTACATATAGGTATAATAATAAATTTATTAAAAAGAAAATATACGTTACAATGATTGTGCGTTATACAAGCTACTTTCGTATTTAAAATTGCTTTTTTCCTCGTTCATAAAAACAGAAAATACGGAAATAGGTGTGAAGAACTTTTATGTAGGCACTTATATAATAGTATTGTATACACTTTGTTACAAAAAACTAACTCAATTTGTATTAAGTATATTAGTATTTTGTGGTTTAATTTTAAGTTTGGGTGTGTGACTTAGCTATCGCATTAGGTTAAGACCTGTAATGGTTTAAAATTTTTATTATTAATTTTTTTTAAGGCAGTTAAATAAATAAATATATTTTTTCCATGCCGGTTAGGTATTAATTATGTGCACTTAACTTTTGAACGCCATTGTCACGTATACATGACAAGCAAGCGCGTGCCTTGTACGCCAAACTTCACAAAACGTACAGTGAATATGTGGCTTGACTGACGTCGGTGGCACGCCCGAATCCCGATGCGTTTATGCTCTGGCGGTCAAAAATATTAAACTACCAATGCCTAACAAAAACGGCAAAGCGGAATAAAGGCATGTGACATGTATTGATTTTTATAATTAAGGTCTAAACATGGCTCCGTAGAGGGTACCTTGTTTAAAAATATAAATATTAAGTTTTGTAAGAAATAAATTAAATAATTTATTACAATAAAACGTGGTCACTTACTCGAAAAAGTTTGTAGATACAACATAAATATTTAAAAAAATACAAACAATATTCGACACAAAAGGCATTGAATCATAATCACACATTTTCCTTCAAAGTTCAGGCGAAAGACGTCCACTGCTGAGTCTTCTCCCAAGTGTCGCTCAATCGACCGGCCGCGTGCTTCTCGCATCCAACAGATTTCCACGGCCTTAACCTTTTGAACGCCAGAGCATAAACGCATCGGCGTACCCCCGACGCCAAGCCACAAAATTCGCCGTACTTTTTGTCACACACTTGTGATGTTTGGCGTACAGGGCACGCGCTTGCTTGTCATTTATACGTGACAATTGCGTTCAAAAGGTTAAGAAGGTCATCACTCTCCATTGTGGAGGGCTTTCCAATATCCTACGACTTCCGGTCGCCACTCCAGAACCTTTCGGCCTCAACGACCATCAGCAGTGCGACAGTGATCATGAGGTGAGCTGTCAGTTCATACAAACAAGATGGAATGTCAGTTCCCTTCATTCTCACTCCATCTAAGTTTTTACGGTATATTGACAGAATAGGCTGCTGTTCTGTTTCTGTGTTACTACATTGGTGCGGATATCTTCATTTCGGAATCGATCAAGGAAACTGAAAGCATAGTTGTAGTAGCAAGTTGCCCTTTAGATAACTAAGAGCTCTGAGACGCCATGGCGACGTCGCCAGTGGCGCAGGCCTCGCTACCTCTGGCGTCAGAAAGGTTGCCATGTCGAGTGGCCATGGCGTCTCGACAGTCAGTTCGTTTACGTCGTCAGGAATGGATGTCGAAGAAATCGCACTTCGAAGCGTCGAAAATGGCGGCCGGTTGGCGACTGAGTGAGTGAGGAGCAGTTTAAACGTTTACATTATAGTGGCAAAGTGGCCAGGCCGCCAGAGTATGCAGACGCCACGTAGAGAGCCGTGGCTCGTGGCCACGCTTTCAAATTGGCGACGTTGCCAAGCCGTCGCGTCGCCAAGTGTGTTGGTACCATACATTTCAATATTAACTGCTTGGATACGTAGCCGGCGACGCCGCCATGGCGTCTTAATGAGGCAGAGCTCTAAGCTTTCTGCCAATGCCATTATGAATCCGTGGTGAAAAAGGAATAGTGCTATGCGTCTTGAATAGCTCCGTGTCCCTCCCACATCGGAATCGGAAATCGGAATCGTCTAAAACCATCAGGTTTTAAACGTCATAGAGGGGGCCGATTTAATTGGAGGCAAGGATCGTCCTCAAATGAAAACTTTATATCCAAATATCTCGGCACTTTAGGGTAATATTATCACTGAATTATTTTTGCTTGTTTAAGTGTCCTCTCTTCATAAATACCAGTTTCATGGAGCACTGCGATTTTGTAGGAAAATCAAAATGACTATGCCAGTTTTAATTTAGAAAAAAACCAATGAGGCAGTACCTTTGTACCTACTAATAATCATTATGTTATATGTGCTACAGTTTCTCGTGAGTACATAAATTATAAAAGAAATACAAACTCACATACATTGAGCTCACAGCTCCAGAAAGTTTCAATAAAGTTAAAGAAAAATAAAAAAGTTCGTAGGCACAATCAAACAAAATGGTGCCTATGGGCAAATTGCCCTTTTCATTAAAGCACGTCCATGAGAGTAACCTGTTCAGCGATACCACACACGTTTGAGAGGTTGCCGTTCTTCATAGCAATCTTCACGTATCCCTTATCGCCCCAGTCTTCGCCTAAGGAGTTCCGGACGATGTAGTATGGTATGGGGGTTTTGTCGTCAGGTTCAGGGTATCCTTCGTAGCCAACGATTTGGACTACGTGGTTTCCGACACCGCGGCTGCAAAGGGTAAGTGCAATGCATCAGCTAGTAGATCAAAGTCAAAACGCTCAATGAACGAAAAAGACACTCACAACACGTTGTGGCTTATAGGAAGCGACAATACGAATTTCACACATGCGTCGTTGCACATAAGAAAACGGTCACAACTCGTTCTGGAAAAGGTTAGGTTTGAGGGAACTTAGGGCACCCCGACACTGAGAGGTTCACATTGCCCATCATAACATTAATGTTAGGTTTCTTTAAACCCTGCAAACAAAAATAGCTCGCGATGTGGTTGCATTAGTTAGGGCTCAGAACTCGTGATGGAATTTCTTCATTTCCACAACTCGTTGTGGCCGTTTTCTTAATTGCCATGATGCGAAATTCGTGTGGTGGCATTCAGATTTTTCGCTAAATGAGCGTTTTCGGTCTTTGGGCGTAACATACACAACAATGCGATCTGATGCCACGTCCAGGTTTGAGAGGTATGATTGCCATAGCATTAACAATTTCTTTTTCAGACAGTATTCCCAGGACAGGGCAAAGGCCTCCCTTTTGCCTCCCATTCCACCCAGCTTTGGGCAAGTGTGAACCGATTCTGCTTATGGGTGTCAAGCTCGTCCCGCTATCTTCGCCTGGGTATGCCGCGATGTTTTCGGGCATTTTCTGGGAGTGCGTCCCAGAAACCGACAATGGTGGTTGCTATAGCCCATGAATCATTCGAAATGCGGCAGACATATCCGTTCCAGTCCCACATAAAAAGGTCAAAACCATTTCAACAAACTACAGGCACCGGTAAACCAATAAATTAGGTAAGCCGTTGGAAAGTAAAGTAAAAGACAGCTAAGTTCAGTTAAAAAATCTTGTAATCTATACTTTGATGTTTGTTATTCAATCACGTCAGAATGGCGGAACGGATCTTGATTAAATTTAGCACAACACATAGGTACCTACTTTTTATCCCGAAAATATGGACCCTTGGGATAATTTCCGACATTCAGCAGCTAGTAAAATAATTTTAATTGTAACCACGTACGTGCAAGCCCTCGATATAACGCCACCCATGTAGTTGCGCCAGTTGTCAGAGGCGACCGCAACGATTAGAGGACCGTGGGTAGCTATAGATTCCACCATGTCATCCTCATCCATCTTACTGCAACATTACAAATGAAAACTAATGAATTATATAGGACTTGGCAGTAGACAGGCTTGCATGTAGGCAGGGCTCCATTCTTTGCCCGAAGCTTTACGCGGGGGTCGTGCGGACCATGGCCCTTTATAGAGCCCCGGTGTGGGCGCTTAAATTTGAAGATGCGACCAGCCCGGCCGACCTGAATGCGTCACAGAGGTTCATGAACTTCATGGCCATCCCTTTCGCTCCGACCAGAGCGGAAGGAGTAATTTGATAATATTCCATCCATCCTTAAAAAAAGGACTCCTTTTTTAGAATCGAATTACGTTTAATGGTAGAAAAGCCCTGAGTGAGACGGAGCTATACCTACTTACATGATGAGTACTCTATAACTTTTCTACAACGGATACATGATCATGATACAGTGACACGTCACGTAGTGAATTGTGGGCTGGCATCAGCCCAGCCTAAAATGCAAAAGGAAGATATTTTTTTTGTATCTATTGATTGGCTCGCATTGGACCGCAATCTGACCTGATAGAAAGCGATGATGTGGTCGACGATGGAGCACGCTTCATGCCTGAAAGTAGCCTACTCTTGACTTAAACACCACCAAGTTGTAGCTATCTGGAAACACAGGCTTCGGCAGGGAATTTGATTGATTCGGATGTCTGAGTCTTCAATCAAAGAATTAGACTCACCAGTTATGCTCAAAACGCTGAACTCTCGGTCCACAATATCCAGTTGTTGGCAGCTTACAGTTTTGATCTATATTCAATTTCAAGGGGTATATCTCTTCGGTGACGAATTGTAATTTTTGTGAGCAAATATAATTCATCGCGTTGGTGACACTTCCATTGTAACAGCCGTTGGTGTCTGATGAGCAGTCCAGTAGTTCCTGAGAGCAAGTTTTTGAAATTGATTTTGTGTGTATGTGTCTATTTCATTTTTATCCCCCCCCTCAGTAACTTACCATTTTAATGTAAGTGAAAAATGTAATATAACGAATTTTACCATTTTAACCTTGCAATAGACACATACACTTAATCTTGATACTGGATTCAAGATAAAAAAACAGGGCGAATTGAACTTAGGAAAGCTCATCAATGACTGAATAACATAAAAAAAAGAAAACATTTTCGAGTGGTGGCCATGGTGAAAAAAATTATAAATGCGTTTCATTTTAATAAAAATTTGAGAAAACACTGTTACAATAAATGGAAATGGTACTTTTCCTGCGGGCAAAGCCGAGGGCACAAGCTAGTGATTAATAAATTACATTTCAAGTAACTAATTCTTAATTCTATGAAACAAATAAGTTGTTATAACTTCGCGTTCAATATCTCACGTTTCTATGAAACCTGATGAACATTTGTTTTCATTGTTACTCACATTAATTTGCATCAAATGATGTTATTTATAAAGACTTATTCATTACCTTCACACTGTAGGTAATTTCTTTACATAAAAGTTATTACGATGTTAATAAAAGGATTTAAGAGGAATTTACCGCTTCATCGCAAGCACCACTCGCTGAAACTGCGTACGCACATACCCCGGTTTCTCCTGTTCCCGTAGGAATTTCGGGAAATCTTTAGTGGGAAGCATGAAAGCGGCGCACGAGTTCGACTCGCACTTGACCGGTTTTTTTTTGGTAGATCCAGAGATTAGCGCGTTCAAACAAACAAACTATTCAGCTTTATTATTAGTATAGATATCTACACTAATATCTTTACTCTATACTATCTGGAACTACATGTCGGAAATTATTTTTGTACCTATATAATAGCTATATTCATGAGGAAGGCTACATATAGGCTATACGGGAACAAGAAAAAACGGGATTTAAGCGTACGAAGTTGCGAGCAAAATTTAGTAGTAAAACAACACAAAATTTAAAAAAATACCGGACATTGCGAGTCAGACTCGCGCACCGAGCGTTCCGATCGAGTCTTGACTTTTTCCGAGTATACCTACATTACCTACGGAAGTTTATAAACTACTAGCACTTCGCCCGCGACTACGTCCGCGCGGATTTAGTAGGTAGGTACTCCACAAACTTCAACGCCCGCTCTACCTCCTTTAGTTTTGGAAAATTAAGCAACACGATTATCATACTTAGCTATTTCTGCTGCTGATTCTGTGGTCTCCGGATCAGCGCAACTATCCACCCCGTTCACCTTGTCAGGGGTTGATTTTGCAAAAATTGTTATATCTGTTTCAATTATCCCACTTTTAGTTTGTTCATACCAATTCCCACGTAAATTGAATGAAGTAAGCAATAAAGTCGTCCCCTAAAAACTTCATCACCCCTTTTCGCCCCTTAAGGGGTTTATTTTCAGAAAATCCAAATATTTGTATTCTTATTTTTTATCTTCTTCTTCATCGGACCAAGCATTAAGATTCTCCCCAGTTCACTCAAACCGCAACAGTTTTCTTACTTAGAGATTTTTAATACCCGTCGTAACTTTGAAACGAAAGGTCCGATTTTAATCATTTAAAGTGTAGTGTTTACAGGTACATAATCAACCTTCATTATCAAACAATTTTATTTTTAAGTAACAATTTTATCATGATATCAAAATCATCACTTTTTCTTATCAACTGGGCTTTGATTGGATAATTTTAGCAAAAAGCGGTCATTGCGACTTAACCATAATAGTTAGACATATAGCCTCCGGACTTTTTTCTAGGTAATAATGAGTACTTTAATTATGTAGTACATTATTTTTATATATCATCAATAGTTTTCGCAGCGCATGTTATTAAAGACTTTTTATGTAAAAAAAAAAATTATACCTTGGGTTACATTATTCAAGTTTTAGTAGGAATCCCTAATTATTTCTGGAAATAAATATAGGCTATGTTACTCACTGAAGATGTAGCTTACTAACGGTGAAATAATTTTTAAAAAGGTCGAGTAGTTTTTTTTATATGATAAAACTATAAATTCCCAATTTTCAAACTTTTTCCTGTATTTGTACTCTAAGATCTATTGTCTTGCCAAATTTCATGAAGCTTGGTCAACGGGCCTATAAATTTTGACTCCCTTGAGAGCGTCGAAATTTACGTTTTTTTTACGGCCGTATCTTTTTTTACGTTAACTTAGAAGTTTGATTTTTTCACAGCTTCAAGGGACTGTAGACTTGAGTATATGGTTTTAATTTCCACTCGATACCTCCACGCGTTTCCGAGATAAAGGGTCTTGACTAACTGACGACGGACGGACAACAAAGTGATCCTATAAGGGTTCCGTTTTTTCCTTTTGAGGTACGGAACCCTAAAAAGAGATGGTACCTGTATGCTCCTACTACGATAATCCTTTAACTGTATAGCGGACATCGACTCAAGGACTCCGACGATGCTGAAGGCCCAGCATCCTTGACATTTCTTCTGATTTAAGACCGGCTTCACGACACCTTCATCTCGCCTGAAAGCAGAAATTCTGCACATAATAAAATGTGTAAATAGGTATGTGGAATGGATCTAGCAACTATCTCGAGAGTTTCCGACATTAAATAATCAAGGAAACTGGTCAAGAGCGAATCGGACCCGGGTATTTCTTACGTCAGCTTTTTTAAACAAAGACTTATTGTTTTACTCTGCTATTTCTTCTTAACAGACAACGGACATCACCCTTAAATAAGACCACGCACTTCTGGTACACCCTATATACATAGGTAGGTGCTGCTCACACACATACATCCGAATCCGACGAACACACTACAACGTCGTCAACGAAGGACGGGGCACGGCAGGCGCAGGGACCGGGAACGCAACAGCATCGCGGCATTGCATCTTCCGACACGACCGCGTTCGGACATACCTTTTGATTTAAGCACTTAGGTTGCTATAATTGAGAACCACCTAATAAACCTTTTTATACTACAGTCCGCTTGCTTTCCTTCTACCTGAGCCTAAACATGGTCCTTCGAGCCGGATACCACATCATAACTCAATCAATCTACATGGACCAATTAACATAAACCTCATGCATTCATTTGGCTGCGACACATACATGGTATCCACCATGTATGTGTCGCAGCCAAATGAATGCACTATGCAATGAATGCTTCTATGACATGTCGTAGAAGGGAAGCGGTAGTAAATTGTTGACTAGGCTGATTTTATTGCCATGACGAGCAAGTGAGTCGTCGTGCGTTGACGTTTTGCTCGACAATGTCACTTGACAAAACGACGCGATAATATCGCTGAGTGGTGTTTTTAGGGTTCCGTACCCAAAGGGTAAAACGGAACCCTATTACAAAGACTCCACTGTCCGTCTGTCTGTCTGTCACCAGGCTGTATGTCATGAACCGTGATAGTTAGACAGTTGAAATTTTCACAGATGATATATACTCGTAAATATTTAAGTTTCTACCTGTTGTCGTTACTAAAACCGATAATAAAACGGCAAAAAATCACGTTGGCTGTACGGGAGCCCCCTAAAATATTTATTTTATTCTGTTTTTAGTATTCTTTGGTATAGCAGCAACAGAAATACATCATCTGTGTAAATTTCAACTTTCTAACTATCACGGTTCATGTGATACAGCCTGGTGACTGACGGACGGACAGCGGAGTCTTAGTAATAGGGCCCCGTTTTACTCTTTGGGTACGGAGCCCTAAAAGAGACCATGATAAGGAAGATTAATTAATTAAGTAGTTACTTACCAATCAAAAGATCTCGGTATTTTGCCCACATTTTTTTTGTCGATCAATGTTTCGTTAAGAGTTAGGTGGCACGTACAACACCTTTTAATGGTGTTGCACTCAGGTATAACCTCAGGTTTAAGTAACATGCGGTCGACGAACTCCTCTTTCGACATATCAGAGAACTTTGTCAAGCCGAATACTGTGTTGTTTTCTAGTTTATTCAGTCTGGCAATTTCCTTGAGAGATGCCTGAAATTAGTTAATTTAATAAGAAGGTTGATTGCGTACATCATCAAACGTCATTTTAACAATTCAACAAACTTGAATTGGGTTTCGAACGTTTCGGTATCTATTCGAATGTAGAATAATACCACGCAAATGGGGTTTCCAAATGAAAAAAATCGGACAGGCAATTATAATGAAAAAAATCATCTTGTGCTGGACTTTCGAGTTGTTCTTATTTGGTGTCAGGTTATATTTCAATACTAGTTGCCGCCCGCGTGATTGTCGAATATTATTCCCGAGATAAAAAGTATCCTATGTGTTATTCCCGGGATAAAAAGTATCCTATGTGTTATTCCAGACTATAATCTACCACTGGGCCAAATTTCATTTAAATCCATTCAGTAGTTTTTACGTGAAAGAGTAACAAACATCCATCCATCCATACATACTTACAAACTTTATAATATTAGTAGGATTTATATGAAAAAAATGGGATAACATTTCAAGATAAATGGAATCGCTTCTTTAAAATTCTCGCTCGGTATCTGATTGTGCCCGGTTCATTATTTATATATTAAAGGGTTAACCAACAGCTAATGTATACAGCTTTTCTTATAAATACGTAATAATAGCATCAAACCTATACAGTCGTCAATAATAGGTTAACCAACATTAAAAGTGAGTTTATAACACATATTTAAAATATTAAAATTTAAAATGTAACAACATAATTAGGAAATAAAATTACTAGAAATTAAATTAAATAAATAACATTATTCTTACAATTATTCGATAAGTTATAAAACAAAATAAAACGATTAAAGGAAAAAACTATGACTTTTATAAAACCACTATTATAAAAGTAAAAACTTCACCTTAAAATTCTCGAACCTTCTCTTATACTCTTCTTTATTGTATGATTTATTAAAATTTCTTAAATAACTGTCGAACCTGAATCGTGTCACGTCAATTCGTTTGGCCTTAATCATCAAATTATTGTCTTTCAACCAATTTGACCAATTTTCAATCAATTTGAAGACAGCCACCAATTCTAAGGATATTATTATGACGGTAAATAAAAAAATAACTAAGTTTGGCCAACGCATTGTAAGACTTACTTTAAAAAAAAGTAAAGTTATATAACAGTAAGTATTCGATACTGGTATAAATGGAACTAACTACTGTTATGAAATATTTATAGTTAAATACAAGTAAATTAGGTACTTAAATATGAATATGAGATAAATTTAAATTATATTTACAATTTTCGCATAATTTCCTTTATTTTAGGAAATAACTTTGCATAACTCAGTCCATAATAATCATTAACAGCGTAAATCAAATTACATAACATTTCCTTAAATCAAAAAAGGGGGAAAAGTATATTTATCTGGTTTATAAATAAACAAATGAAAGGTATGCGTTGCCACGTCGCCGTCACAAAGGTTTTGGAAATAAAAAGCAAAACATATTTATAATAGCCTTTTATTATTACTTAGGTACTTGAGATGTTTAAATAAGGCACTTTCTTAAAAGCTCTACATTACATTTATGTAAAACTAGCTATTGCCCGCGGCTTCGTACAAGCATATTCCTTTTTTTCTCGTTCCCGTATAGCCTTCCTCATGAATGTGGCTATCATATCGCTCATTTGGAGCGACAGTGACACAACTTCAAAAAAATGCGAAACACCAAAATTATCTGCCTGATAATCTACGTTAGGAGTAAAAATGTCACATTTGTAAGTTCAAAAAACGTCCGCTAGAGTGAAAAGTCGTTGTTGAAATATTCCATTTGGCGCGCGGACTCCGGAAAAAATTTTAAAACTGGCGTAGTGTAAAATTTACAAATTTGCACTTGTTTCACTGTCGCTCCAAATGAGCGATATGCAAAAATATTATATAATATATAATTTCCAAATCCGACTGGTAGTTCCAGAGATTAACGCGTTTAAACATACAAACAAACTCTTCAGCTTTATTATTTGTATATATAACAAAGTTATTTTTTGCAAAATATACATAGGTACTTGTACTTATATTTATTACAAAATGGCACTAGCTTACAACTATAAAAATTAAACGTTCAACATTATTTTAAAAAATGCATCATGCAAATAAGTTTTTCTATAGTCACCCTGTATTTAATTTTATCATCGTGATATTTATTTGCTTTCGTAACGATAAGAACACCATAATTATACACCCGTCGCCTTATATTTTTCTTAGCGCAATTATTACATCTTCGTGTGTAAGTAACCTTTGTGTAATGGACCCTTTTTGTATGACTGAAAAGGGTAACGATTGGACGGAACGGTCACGCCACTTGATATGTGGGCCAAGTCAAAATGAATACAGTTCGCTCAGTTATTTTACGTCAACGTCGCAGTTTATGGTCACTAGTACACAATCAATGGCAATGCCTTCAATTTTGATAACTTACGGCCCAGTCTCAATAGCGTATCTACCTTTGAAACGTCATGCTTGAAAGGCAAACATGACGTTTCAGCTATTGTCAAATTAGCTACCGACAGGAGCTGAAACGTCATGCTTGAAAGGCAAACATGACGTTTCAGCTACTGTCAAATTAGCTACCAACATGGCAACAGTAGCTGAAACGTCATGTTTGCCTTTCAAGCATGACGTTTCAGCTCCTGTCGGTAGCTAATTTGACAGTAGCTGAAACGTCATGTTTGCCTTTCAAGCATGACGTTTCAGCTCCTGTCGGTAGCTAATTTGACAGTTGGTTACAGGTAGATACGTTATTGAAACACGCCGTTAAAGAAAATATTGAAGAAGCACAATTTTGTAAACATAATATGAAGATTGCTTCATACATTGATATAATTAGGACTGAAAAGGGTAACGATTGGACGGAACGGTCACGCCACTTGATATGTGGGCCAAGTCAAAATGAATACAGTTCGCTCAGTTATTTTACGTCAACGTCGCAGTTTATGGTCACTAGTACACAATCAATGGCAATGCCTTCAATTTTGATAACTTACGGCCCAGTCTCAATAACGTATCTACCTTTGAAACGTCATGCTTGAAAGGCAAACATGACGTTTCAGCTATTGTCAAATTAGCTACCGACAGTAGCTGAAACTTCATGCTTGAAAGGCAAACATGACGTTTCAGCTACTGTCAAATTAGCTACCAACATGGCAACAGTAGCTGAAACGTCATGCTTGAAAGGCAAACATGACGTTTCAGCTACTGTTGGTAGCTAATTTGACAGTTGGTTACAGGTAGATACGTTATTGAAACCCGCCGTTAAAGAAAATATTGAAGAAGCACAATTTTGTAAACATAATATGAAGATTGCTTCATACATTGATATAATTAGGACTGAAAAGGGTAACGATTGGACGGAACGGTCACGCCACTTGATATGTGGGCCAAGTCAAAATGAATACAGTTCGCTCAGTTATTTTACGTCAACGTCGCAGTTTATGGTCACTAGTACACAATCAATGGCAATGCCTTCAATTTTGATAACTTACGGCCCAGTCTCAATAACGTATCTACCTTTGAAACGTCATGCTTGAAAGGCAAACATGACGTTTCAGCTATTGTCAAATTAGCTACCGACAGTAGCTGAAACTTCATGCTTGAAAGGCAAACATGACGTTTCAGCTACTGTTGGTAGCTAATTTGACAGTTGGTTACAGGTAGATACGTTATTGAAACCCGCCGTTAAAGAAAATATTGAAGAAGCACAATTTTGTAAACATAATATGAAGATTGCTTCATACATTGATATAATTGGTCTCTGGATTAGAAATTTCCCTAAACATCCTTCGGATTATGATTGAAAGTATGTTTGGGTGCAGGGTAATTTTTCTACGGATCTCTACATACATATATTTTCGGATGAATCCAGACAACGTTATGTCTACACCCAAATCTATCTATTTTATCTATGTTTATTTTGTATTATTGAGTATTTCTCATTCTTGAGTCATTTGGCAATTATTATTACTTAGGTAAGAAATAGTTTATTCAAGTTTTAGTAAAAAAAGTAATAAGTACTTATATTAAATCTAAGGTCGTCACAGTTATTTTGATAACAATATTGCTTGCTAGCTATTTACCTAAAGGCACTTAGGTATCTTAATATTCGAGTATATTATTTATTACATAAGAGGTATTTTAACGCTTAACGTTTTAGCTGCTTATAATTCACACAATAAAAAAGAAACTAAATAAAATACTATCTAAAAAATAACACTAAACAATAAACTAATATATCTCAAAAAGGTAACAAAATAATAAAAAAGTAACTTAATATCGTACCATATTATTGCTTGTTTTTATAAAAATCTATATAATATATGTACATTAAAATAATCAACAATAATCAAAATAAAATGCAAAAGATATTAAAAATATATTTTTAAAGATACATGTAAACTAAGCGCCACCTCCACGAGCGAGAGAATCGCTGCGAGTTGACGTTTGGATCGTCAATGCCACTCGTTGAATCGTCTCGATAATACTGCTGTGTGGAAAAACGTTCATAGAGTTATAGGGTTATATGTATGAAGTGGCAAGACGATAATATCGCCGCGAGATGCTCGCCCGTGGAGGTGGCAACTATAGTAAAAACTAGTTGGAATGTCAAAAGCTGCACAGCTTTAAGTAGAATCTAATTAGTCCGTCAGATAGATTTCCAAAAAAATATTTGACGCGTATTGTTTCTTTTGTCACGTAAATAAAAAATGAAGACTTTACAGTGCGTTGAAAACACACGCGTCGCGTGACGTCACTTCGCTATTGTCTCGAGCTGTGATAGTAGGGTTTTCTATGAGTAGATGGTGATGCTCACTGACACGCTCGCTTGTACGATAATTTTTGATAAATGCGTCTCTGCAGTAGCTACCATATCGTTGCAGTGAATAAAAAAGTACATCTAGTACCAGAAAATTCGGCTTTTTAGAGCGTCTCATATGTATCTGTATCTTACTAGAGGTCGATGTATGTTACTAAGAAAAGGGGGGAAAACTACATTATTTTCTCCCCTTTTCTTCAAGACCATCAAAAGTTGTCAAAACATTCAACTTGCAATAAAATAAAGTTAAAAAATACTATTTGTACACCCTGTTATATTACGGTATGGCTCTTATAAAAAGTGTATCAAAAACTTAAAATAACTTACTGAGAATATACAGGCAAGATGCATACATGGTTATGACTAACTTCAGATTCATTAGGGCCTATTTGATAGAACCGTCAGGCATCAATCCGACGATTTGGCAAGTTTCTTTAATACATTATTTGCTTCATTTAAATGTGCTACTTAATGAAGCAAAATATGTAGGGAATATACATGACAAAAATATTTATTTTCGATACAGTTTATCTAGAAAAATCTCAAAAAAGAATACTACGAGGTAAACTATTTTAAACAAATATATCTGTCCCTCTCGACAAAACGCTGTTTTCTATGGCAGCAGTATGGGCGTCATAGTAGTTGACGTCAGAGTTGGTATCGGACTTCTCTTTCTAATCGTCAACTTTGAAGTTTTATCACTTCATCGCCGATGAAGGTATTTTAAAAATTATTTCATAATCGTTTACTAGAGCTAACAAGAGTTCAAGTTTGCAAAAAAAAAATATTGTATGCATATTCCCTTTATATCATCTTTGCATAAATATTTCGCTTTATTCAAAGCTTCATAAAATCATAAGGGCTTGCAACGTTTGCTTACGAAATCGTACGAAAATTAACAGTTCATTATAGTATGCGCCAGATAAATGTGGAATAAAGTATATTGATCTTTCCCTAATAACTGTTCATAGGTACCTGAACAATTAAATATGAATTGTTTTTCATTATTAGACAATGTTAAGGATCACGAGAGATGATGATTCGGGACAGCTTTGTGTCATTAATTCCGTTTTTCAAATTAAAAATGTCAATAATTGTAGGTGGGTCAATGACCGTTATTCCACGATTATCTGGCGCCTACTATAGTAAACTTTGGAGCTGTCAATCCGTGCGATACTGCAAAAAGAAATTGCCATAAAAAAAATTATATATAATATCACTAAGTGTGAGGCCAAACAAACGTAATTTTTTGAGTTTTGAGTCGCGTTTAATTCTTCTTGCACCTCCTTGTGGTACAAACACAACTTTTGTATGAAAAGGAATGTTTACACGTCTCGAAAAAAGTCACTTAAAAATCACAAAATTATGTTTGCTTGGCTTCACAATAAAATGATGACGCAGTACGATCCAGACCACTCGAGCGTCTAAGGGACAGTTTTTTATCCGTAATAACTCAACCAATGGTAAAAAAATATTTTTCGATCAATATTTAGCTTTACCAGTGGTCAAATAAATAACGGTTAGTTAAAACTATTATCAAATCAATCCACAATTTGTAACCTCTGTTTGGACAAGTAAATAACGGATAAAAAACCGCCCTAAACAGATCAGAAACATTCACACATTTCGTCAAAAAAATATCTAAAACGTCTGATCACATTTGACCTCTACATGACATCCACAGCGGCCACTTCGTTTGCCAGTCCGCAGATATTGGTGCCAATGGCCAGATTGAGGTATCCGGCGTTACCGAAGTCTTTGCCCCACGAGTTCTTGGCGATGTAGAACGGAACGTCCGCTGATAGGTCGTAGCCAACCAGTTCTACCGCGTGGTTCAGTTCCACTGGGGAGCCACTGGAAGGGGATAAACAAAGATAATTAATCAGACAGTGATAGTTGCCTGCAGTTGTTGCAATTTTTTTCCAAATATATTTCTTCGCGATGTTATCTCGTATTCTCGTCTAAATACTACCAGCATATCGTCGTCGAATGAAGGAAGCCGCTATTTGATGTGCTTGTAGCGGCATCAATGACGCCACATGAAAAACTAAGAAGTGAAAATTTGTACGGCAACAAAAAGAACCGCAACGCCATCTATCCTGTCAGCGACGAACTGCCAACGAAATCCTGCATCGCGCAAGCAAAGTTCTCCGTGCGATTTGAACATATACAACAGTCCGAATATCAAGTATCGGGCAGTTGCCCACCAGACACAACAACCGTCTGTTCGGAGGATCTTCCCATTTCAGTGGAGGTGTGCGGGACTTTACTCTCTGTACCGCATACTTCTATATTATGCTTTTCGGCTGCATCGCGCAACCACACTGCGCCCAGTCGCTCGCAGGAGTCGTAGGTCACGCCCATTGGTTGCAAGCACCCGTAACTGTCCTATAGTAATTCATACAAAGCAGTGGGTCGCGGTCGCACGTCATAGTCGCCGGACGCGGTCGCCAAGATCGGATTTGTACCTTAATGTGGTCGACCAATCGCTCGCTCGTGCTCCGTAATATAATTTTATTAAACTTGCATGCGAGTTACTCGAGTTACTTTTAGTTGGAAACGCGACTGAGACATCTCACGTCCATCCATGTTTATGTAGGTCATAACCTGCAGACAATGTTGCCAACTTACCCGCAGTGGTACTGTATGACTCCTCCGAGGTAATGTTGCCAGGTTAGAGCATTCACTGCTACTGTGACTGGTCCATGTGTTGCCAGCGTAGACAGAATTTTATCCTCGGCACCCACGAAACTGGAAGGAATTATGGTTAAGTTAACACAGGTAGTTTCAGTACAAAGTAGGTAGCAGAGTCTTCCTGGAAGCGAAAGGTAGAAAACTTGCTGTTGAGGCCTTCGTCCAACGGTGGACATCGATAAACTGAGTAGCTTGAGATCCATACTTAATATTATAAATGCGAAGGTGTGTCTGTCTGTCTGTTACCTCTTCACGCTTAAACCGCTGAACTGATTAAGATGAAATTTGGTACAGGGATAGATTAGTCCTTGGAGAAAGACATGGTCCTTTTGTTGCGAGAAAAGTGCTTGAAGGGGTTGAAATAGGGAATGAAAGTTTGTATTTAGGCATTTGATAAAAAATAAACAAACATAAATATGTTCAAGCGTTTTGGAAAAATTAGTAAGTATCTTAAAAATAAATTGGCTGCCCAAAGTAACTATTCCATGCGGACGAAGTCGCGGGCAAAAGCTGGTTTGCTATAAATTACGACCTTGTAAATAGAGTTTAAAACACCATGTCTACACATCTGTCAATTTCCTTTCAATGTTACTGAAAAAGCCAGAACACTAAAACTCATTCGTCACAAGTAAAATTTCATTTTGACTCCAGTAATGATCTTCTTCACCTTACAAGTGCCATCATGAGATGGGCAGAGTATTCTGTCTCTTTCTCGATGACTGAGTCGGCCATTCTGTCTTACCAAGACGTCATACTACTTTTAACCTTATTCAGATGACAATAGGGCTCAAAATCTGTTTTCAAACTAATATGAACCTTATTATTTTTTAGGTTCAAATTTACTCATTACATGTACTTTTACTTCTTCGCCTTAAAAGCACTATCCCTGAGTTGGAGTTATTCCGTTTCCTTCTCGACCACTGAGTCAAACCATAATCAATCTAAAAGTTAGAAGCCTTACCAAGACTTCAAACAACTTTCCACTTTATTGCCGGTGGACACAGAGCTTAAAATCCTTTTTTGTTAGTATTTGTCCTTGCCTTCAGCCAAAAAACAATACAATTTCTATCTTAACCCGTAAGGAATATGGTTCAAACTTACTCGTCACAAGTAAAACTCTTCACTTTGACTCCTGTACTATTCTTCTTCGCCTTACAAGCACCATCGGTAAGACGGAGAGGGTACTCCGTCTCTTTCTCGATCACCGAGTCGGTCATCGTCAGCCAATCGAGAAGCAGGCAGATGTCGCCACCTGCGCACCCGCTGTTGCCTAGACCGGCGCAATCTATTGCCTCCTGAAAATGGTAGAAGATATTTTATTAATATCTACCCTCAATTAATGTTTTTTTTTTGGACGATGACTACTTGCATTTCAGCACACTAAGGCTGGTTACTGCTTAACTGGACTTACCAACTAAATTAAAACTACATGACCGCTTGCTAGGGGCATCCCCTGTGGGATACGTACCTCGGCTTAGCGGCGTCATTTTGGGAGGACAGCAAAGGACAGGCTGGGTCATAATTATTATTTAGAGAGTATGAAAGTAGTTTCAACTCAGCGACGCGGGCTGGCTCGGTAAACAAAGGTCGGGGAGGGATTTTACCGAGAGATCGCGACGGGCCTCGGTGGCGAGGCCGGGTTACGGAACGCGGACTGTGTTTCTATTTTCGAACGTGCTGGTTTCCCTGCATCTGTGTGATGTTGACATCGGACTCGATGGTATGCCGCTGACGGCGAATCCTACTAAACTGAAAACGAGTCATAGCGTAGGCAGAGCTAAGGCCATTGGGGTTGAAATTGGAGAGCCCTATCCGGAGGGTCAAGTCATATTAATTAGTTGTCAGTCTAAATACAGCTATAGACTGTAGTCCACAAATAAGGCGACTGGACTAGCATAGCATACATAACTCAATCAAAGCTACATATTTTTAATAACCAAATTAAAAACCGGCCAAGTACGAGTCGGACTCTCACACGAAGGGTTACGTACCATAAACCTAAAAATAAACACGTTTCTTGTATGGGAGCCCCCCTTAATTTTTAATTTCATTTCATCTTTATTAATTGATCTTTATTACAGACATATATCATCAAAATTTCAACTGTCTAGCTTTCAAGGTTTATGAGATACAACCTGATGACAAATAGACAGACGGACAGTGGAGTCTTTGTAAAAGGGTCCCGTTTTTACTCTTTGGGTAAACTTAATCTGACACACTCTTGAGCAGAGACCTTCCCCATTCCTTCTTTTTCTCTCTTTGTTGTCATGTCATACTTCATGCCAGCACACTAGCAAGCCATCCAAGACGACCGCCATCTTCTCGATCTGCCGCGAAGCTTTCACCAGATGAGCTTTCACCACATCCAGCAGACATGGCCTGTGGCCTGCCAAGACCCACTATGGTCTAGCAGCTTATTGAGCTACGTCGGCAATTTGAATTCTGGAGCGCAGCGTGGTGTTTCTTGCTGCGCTCTATTGCCCAGTTTCCATAACTGGATATTATAAAAATAAATATTCGACGCAGAATAAATAAACGTTTGCTTCGGGACGTTTACTTTTGCATTTCAACATTTCATTGCTATGTGTCGGTCGTTAACAATATAATGATGGGCATGACACAGAAGGAGTCGATACGCGAGCTATAACAAGATAACAAAGGGCTTCCGCCATTTAATTTGGTAACCGGCACGGGACAATCTTTCTAAGATTTCGGTAGACTGCTTCAGAACTTGTATAGTTATAATTAGGTACGTACTCTTTCTAAGATTTCGGTAGACTGCTTCAGTATGTATACTTGTATAGTTATAATTAGGTAGGTACTTACTGGTCCAATTTAAAGAACTAGTAAAATACATACCTACGTTATTTTTGTGAATGGCGTCTCGCAGTTCAACCTATAAGGTTGTCGACTGCTTAACCGGGCTTGCATACATACAACGTGCAGCAGTTTTCAAGGATTTATTCTGTTCTGTTACACGTTGTACACAAAAACTTTCCGGGATTTTACAGGAGGTATTATCAACTCTATGTTACTTACTTCCACGAACATTAGGTAAATATACTCTACCTATTCCGATCTCTGATAATAACACACCTGCACACTAAGTTTCTCCAGCTTGCCAGTCTTGATGGCGGACATAGCTTCGATGGTGCCAACGGTGCTGAACGCCCAGCATGCTCCGCAAAGGCCCTGGTCTTGGACAGGACCTATCACTCCTTGTGTTCTCCTGAAATATTATAAAAATCCCATGATACTGACTGCCAAATGCTGTCTATAAAGGTGGGTACTGACCGGTGTTACGGGGAGTAATGTTACATGTTACAAAGCGAGCATTCGTGGACAGGAGCACGAACATGTGCGATGTGTTTTGTTTTACACGATTTTAGGACACGGCGCAACATAACATGCTCGCTGCGAATGTTATATTACGGCCCGTAACACCGGTCAGTACCTACCCAGCTATGGAGATTGCCCTCTGCGATAAGACCGCCTGAAAAAAACATAAGAAATGTTTGCCCTGTGCTTATTACGGGGTATATACTGATATAATAGAGCTGAAGAATTTGTTTGTTTGTTTGAACGCGCTAATCTCTGGAAGTACAGAAAATTATTTTGGATATGATATCCCCATTCATGAGCAGGGATATAAGGCTATACGGAAACGGGATGTGCGCGTACGAAGGCGCGGGCATAAGCAAGTAAAGTATAACATAAATAGACAAATAAATAAACTCCGTTACCAGCATGGTAACCATAGATATAATAAACAATTCTATGATGGTAACGTTACGATATTAGTTTGCAGAAAAAAAAGTTAAGAGGTGAAGAGCTAACAGACAGACAGAGTGACCTTCGCATTTATAATACTAGACAGATGTGTTGCTGGGGAGTTTGTTGCACCACTTCTTCTCCCCAGCTAAAACACTAGGAAGTGGTGACGGGCGGGTGTTTTGGGGGACTGTCCCTTTGTAAAACTCTGTCGTTCAAAAAGTGCTTGTCACTTTTGGTTTTGATCTTGTATGATTTAAACATATTCAGGTCATATAATTTCTAATGGAGACTGCATTTAGCAAATTAAAACCTTTATCTACGTGATTACATAACATTATTAAATGTTAGCTCAGGAATGTATCGACATACTTAGGAACAACGATTTGACATAAACTGGTTCTTAAATTATGTGGGCGATGGATTCATAATAATGTATCGTTAGAAAAATACTAGTTTGTAAGCCTTTACGGAGTAAACCTTTTCTATTTTCTTAATGGTATAACTGGTGCGTTCAGGGCAGTAACTAAGTACCTATTTAAGGTACAACATGATTATTAAATTAACGATTTATCAATAGGTATAATTTTGTCAAAAAAAAGGCTTGGATGTAGTTTTTCAGATTAAAAACTTAAAAGTTAATAATAGGTGGTATTTATTACTTAATCAAATTATGAATTTTAAATTTATACTTTAGTTTATCAACTCAAAAAATGCCACATTTGCCGCCTCGAATCCTACATTATTACTTAATTCAAACGTTATGAAATATTTTTGCTTGAACAAACATGATAAATATGCATTCATTCTAAAATGTCCATGTTTCAAATTTTGATGCGTAAAAACTTTTTTACGCATCAAAATTTTCAACTGAACATTTGGAATACCTATTCCAAATGTTCAGTTGACAATTTATCGAGATATAACAATTTCTCAAGTTATTTTATAATCTTACGGAGTTTGCCATTTTCCGGTGACATATACAAAACAATTTTTTTATAATATATCGAGAAATTATCTATATAATAATAATGAATCGCTAAATGTGTTGCTAAGCGCAAAACTCGGGAACGGCTGGACCAATTACGCTAATTCTTTTTTTGTTGTGTTTGTTATTATCAGAAGGTTCTTATGAAAGAAAAATATGAAAAAACATTTAGTATCCGGGCGAAGCCGGGGCGGTCCGCTAGTAATCTAATAAAGATTTATTCAATCTTACGGAGTCCGCAATTTTCCGTTGACATAGTGATTTAGCGGACAAAACAGGCGATGCCATGCTAGTAGCTTACTATAGGCTAGTTACCCTATGCCTAGTAAGTTACGTTGACCCACAAAAAAGCCATGACCCATAACCCTGCACTGTCCCACAAAATGTTCAACAAATAAAATGTAGCGATCTAACCATAGAATCAACTTCAACTTCAACATCTTTATTGTGGATTACATAATCCCGCCCTTGGGCAAACAATAGATTTTACATAAAATATAGAAAAAATAAAACGAGACGAATTAAGGTAGGTACACATCAGAATAAACCTACTCTGCTATGAAACCGGTTTTCGAGAGCAACAACTAGTTTGTAATTAACCTTCGTTGTGACGCTGATTGACGAAAAGCATGATACAAAATGTTTCGGAAGTATCTACATACATATAAGATGTGTTTATTTTAAATCATAATCATGCCATAACATTACGCATGTAATCCCTAAGAGTTAAGTCGACTTGTAGGTTTCTAAAGTACGCCTTCATTTGACCAGATATATTTAAGTCTCACGTTATAGGGGGCGAGACTTTTGCTATTAACCGAGCACAAATTTGGACTCCTAGGTGCAACAGTAACATCTTATTACAATCCCCGAGACGCGGGAATCGAACTCAAGGCCTCGTGCTCAGTAGGAGCGTTTGCGAACACTGTACCAAATACTTTTTTTTAACAAATTTATTTATGTCTTGGATTAATAAGGTTACTGTTTACCTTATCGAAAATTAAAATAAAGAAATCAATCATCCATTCCATCTTAATATACATCGAATTCTGGATTTTATGCAACCAAAAACCCCGCCTTAGCCGGTATCGTTCAACGGGTGACGGGGCCTGCGAGGGCCCGTGCTTGCCAGGGTTGCGAAATTATTCGAAAGAGTTACCACGGCCCTGGATCGCAAAGTGCATTTGGAGGAACACAGACGGGTTTTAGTCAGTAAGAGTCTGACACTCCCCGCATTTGATGACTTCCCATCCATCAAAAAGAGCATTCAACGGGGCAGCTACATCGCAAAATAGTGCATAGTAAACGAACTGGATTTGATTATAATCTCAATTTATTGATAACATCCGACAATCTCCATTAACATCGATAATGAACCTGTTTACAGAGGACAATCTCAATAAAAAGGTCAAAATATTACGATAATAGACGCAGAGACAAAGTAGAACAACCAAAAAATTTATGAGAAAAAATTATTATTCAGTGAAGCATTTCCGATGACGTTAGTTTGACGAGATTTTTTTAATTTTTTTGCTATAATTAGACAATTGCTGTAGAGCAAACACGCAATTCTAGACTCCCTATCTACGTCATTGCTTAAGTTAAGATATTTATATAGAGACTTAAAATAGTAAAATAATGACGTATGTTTTTTCATATTAACAATTTAATTGCAGTCTAAAATAAACTACTACTCCAATGAATAACAGGTTTTCTAATTGTTATAGAAATTCTATTTTAAGTGCCTACGCGCAGAGCTAAAACGCGTGTTTGTAAAATGACATTATCAAGTTTTATAGATCGACTTTATTAAAATGAATGTGAATTAATGTGAATATTGTATATGTAGTATTCTTCATCCTAGCCACAAATTACTGCAAAATATATCAGTCTTTTGATGCAATGGCTGCCACGAAATATCTTTTTGGTCAAGTGATCGCAAACTCGACTGTTATACGTGGTGTTCTAGGCTTGATTCCAATCCTTGTATGATGGGGCAAAGTATATTTTAACATCAGAGTATCAGAAACAGTCTTGATTTGCAGCATTTGGAGCAAGGACTCGCATAACCTGCGAAATTTGAGCAGAGTACCTACTACTATAGGATCGCCTCTGCCCACCCTCTGAACGCTAGCGGTTACTAAAGAAATAAAATTAAAACGAATTATTTTTAGTCAAAGTTTCAATTCTGCTAATTTTCAAGCAACGTCCACATTCGCATCTCAGTTGCAATCTTTCGACAATTTCAATTTTTTGACAGATTTCGACTGAGATGCGAATGCGAACGTTGCTTAAAAGAAATAGTAGATTTGGCCCTCTGTTTGTAAACCGAAAATTATTCCAAATGAATCTGACAAACGCACGTCAGAGGCTGTGATTGGTTGAATTAATTTTGAGCAGTCAATCACGAAGTGAGCTGTCAATCTATGTAATCAAGATGGAATGACAGCTCACTTCGTGATCACTTCACCCAAATCTTCACTTCGACATGTTTACAGAATCGACCGGCAGTTGACTTGCATTTAATTTGTGACGAGTCGATAATTTATTTCTTGAAAACGAGGGTTACTTATTAGTCGCTTAAAAAGTGCAGAACGCAGGGCAATGTCACCTTATCTCATACCTACTCGTGAAATTCGATGCAATATGCATTTGCCGGTTTATTGACACAACGCAATCAAGGGTAAATGTAATAAGATTAATTAATATGACTAGGCACCAAGACTTAGGGTCAGCTCACATCAAGACACGACGCTGTGCCAACTTTTTAAGAAGACAGTGTGAGAATTCGAATGAATGCAAAAAAAAAGCTCGATCTAGAGCTCCACACGCACAAATGCGTATTTAAAATTTAAATTATTCGAATTCTCTCTTTTCTGTACCTTTTTGTGCAAAAAATATAGTTCTGAATTATTTTTTATGTCTAAGTAGGTAATATTTAAAAAGTATGCGCAACAGCGTCGCGCTGACGTGAGTTGAAAGTGAAACGTGAGCTGATCTTTAGATCAGCGTCAAAATTACGTACCTAAGTAGGTATTGTTTGATCTGTCGCAATGATTCGACGATGCGACTCTACTTCTAATACGTATTAATAATTATATATTAATTACTAATTACGCAATTAAGTTAATTCAATTACAACAAAGAGGTAATATACTCATAATGTTACTCTCTTTGACAATGCAATCTAATGATAATTCTTATGGCTAGACTGTACTGTCAGAAAAGCTTTTCCATACAATAGAATCAATGAAATGAATATGATTCTGATCCATTGCTTCAATTTCTGATTTGTTTATTTGAAAAATAAAAACAAATACAGACTTACCAATCAACTTGCAAGGGCAACACAGCCCTTTTCTTCCTTATAAGGATGTAAATATTATCATGGGGTTCATTCGCACAGTTTCCCTTCTCTCCAACATCAGAATTCCTCGCTGTCCGGTTCCTCCTCCTGCCATAAGTGTCCACAGGCTTCGGAAGCCTTTCATCAGAAAGGTGTAGCTCCTTGAACTCGGTTTTGGACATGTCTGAGAGCTTTGTCAGACCATATTTGGCCTTGATTTGGTCTGGTCCCCTTGATCCTGCATTTAGCTGTTCTATTTCTTTGACTGATTGCTAGAAAAGAGTTTTTTCTTAGTGAGGCAATTACTTATCATAGGAAGCTTAGGAAAATAATTTAGGTTCTAACTTTCTACCACGGCTTCAGTCCTTATGGCTTAACCTACTGGAACTTAGCAATTTTTCACGATAAAATGAGCCTATGTATGATTTACACTCAGATATGATTTGAATAAATTATTTTCATGTATCAATACTTCCAGAAATGATTAACCTTTAGAAACACAAAATCATCAAACAGCTTTATCAGGTTTATCTCTATTATATTTTTTTTAAGAAAGGAAAGGTATTGAGTTGTTGTTATAGATTGATAATTATACAATTATACCTATCGTTTTTTTGTGATGTACACAGATTCGTTTTATTTTAAAATTGTTGCACTTAATTATTATATCTACTACTCAAGGTATTCTTGTCTAAATTAAATCCAATGCTATATTTAGCATTTTAGATTGCTTTTCAGTGTTAATTTATTCAGACACAAATAGATTTTGACAACAAATTAACTTTATTGACAAATCTATTTATAAATCTTTGTAGGAGGCTTAATTTTTTTTTTTTTAACTGCCTCAAACTAGGCATTTTTGTTGTATCGTGGGTGCGTTTACAAACATAAAAAGTCACATACACAAATAGCCAGACCTGGAACAACTATCTATAAGCCATATAAATATTTGTTCTGTGTGGGAACCAAGCCCGCAACATGCAGTGCAGCAGTCAATCGCTCAACCACTGCACCAACTGTGCCGTCAATTAACATTGACTATTTAATTATTACTTATTAATAAAAAATAAAATACATTTCACAAATAGTTTTGATTGAAACTATTTTAATAACTGATAAACCTTTACTCAGAATGATAAAAGGTTCATCACACAATAAAAACTTTTGTCATAAACAAATAATTATCCTGTCAGAGTGAATCATTTAAACTTGCCCTTGTTATGCATCGAGATAAATGCATGTAGCCCTACTGATACGGTAATAAACAAACACAAAGATAAAGTTTATTTCTTGGAGAAGGAATGAGAAAAAGTTTTTTAAGAAATGCAAATTTTTAGGACCACTGATAACTTTACAACTAGGGCAACACAAACTTTATTATTTTTTAACGCTTTTTTATTAAGAACTCACCACAAAATGTTGAAGTCTTGCCGTGTATTCGTCGGGATTTGGGTAACTTTTATTGAACTTTGCAAGGTAATCATCGAACATTGGCTTCAATTCTTCCACAGATTTTTCTCGAGTTAGCGTTATAGGTATAGCGACAAATAATAAACAGAATAACGCGAACCCGAGTACCCAATTCCACCATTTCGTCATTTTAACGGAATAATATTTTTGTAAACACAAATAACAACTACTCCACAACACCAATCTCAGCAAACTACTTTGACACCTGCTGTCAGTGTTGCCAAGCCGAGTTAAACAAGGTTACTAAATTACTAATTTTCTACTATGTTGGTCTTTTATTTTTACCATCGTCAAAATTACTAAACTGGTTTCAATCACAGGTGTCTCTTGAGGCTCGGGGCTGTTATTGGTTCGTGAAATAGCGTTTGATAACTTGTATTCTTCTACGACTAAACAAGGCGGTTTAGTTTTCTTCTTTCTTCAAATAGAAAACGTACCCATACCTGTTCAAGGGTGAGGGGTGAGGGGTCTTCAAAATACCACGCATGGTCACAGGGATATAGCTTCGGATTTATTCGCGTAGTCAATAACTAGAGGTTATTAAATCTTCCACTTTTTTTGAGCTACATTCAAATATGGCACGAGCGCTTTTTCTGTTGAAGAAGAAAATAGGTAAGTAAGCACTTTTGGCGCCACGCGGCAAGCGCTGACAAATGTGAGACAAATTTTTTTTTTTAATTTTCTGTTTGAAAAAAATATTTAAAATCATATTTATAAATTACTACGTGACTAGAGAGGGGGGGGAGTGTTTTGGCATAAATACTAAGGGTGGTCACCGAAGGGGGGGAGGGGGTAAAATTGGAAAAAAATGGGTCACGTAGTATGGGTACGTTCCCATAGCGACAGTGACAGTGTATATGAGTGTAATAAAAAACAAATTCCAGTAAATAGTTATTCCATTTATTTCACAAAAATCTTAAATCTTACAATATAATATACATACATAATTACTGCAATTTCATACCATCGAAAATAACAAAACACCACTTATTCTCAATACGCGCGCCAACACCGGTCGTCTTACGATGAAATACATCATTATACTTCTTCAGAACGTCAAGGACAGCAGATTGGGTAACATTTGGGGCCAAAGACTTGACGTATGAAACTAGGTAGTCCAGCGTGGCCCCTAGTGGGTGTACCATCAGGAAAGCTGATAGTAGACTGATGAGCTTGGCTTCGGAAGCCTTGACTTCAATTCCTGAAGACTTCACATCTTCGGGGGGTGGGGGTGGCTTCTCCTTGTCCATGGGGAGGTTTGGCATCGGCGGCGGCGGTAATGGTGGGTAGACCTAGAAAACAGGTATCTAAATAAATATCGAAGACATCATAATTAAATGTAGCTTAGTGGTCGCAAGCGAAACTGCGGGGAATTTGTATCACAGGCATGTTAAGGGTTACTTCATTACTATATTATATATAGTAATGAAGTAACCCTGGAGTGGATTTGTGCCGTTGTTAGTAAGACTATAATTATATTATTATAGCCTCACTGCTTTTCACATAGGACTAAGACCACATCACTGATGGGTGTATTAACCTTTTGAACGCCATTGTCACATATACGTGACAAGCAAGCACGGGCCCTGTACGCCAAACGTCACAAATATGTGTATAGAGGTATGCGGAACAGAGAGTAAAGTCCCGCACACCTCCACTGAAATGGGAGGACCCTCCTACCAGACGGTTGTTGTGCCTGGTGGGCAACTGCCCGATACTTGATATTCGGACTGTTGTATATGTTCAAATCGCACGGAGAACTTTGCTTGCGCGATGCAGGATTCCGTTGGTAGTTCGTCGCTGACAGGATAGATGGCGTTCGGTTCTTTTTGTTGACGTACAAATTTCGCTTCTTAGTTTTTCATGTAGCGGCATTGATGCCGCTACATGTTATCGGTATCACACACGCGGTCGATAATGACGGCAAAATGTGGTCCGTGTAAATTAAACTATACATTTTCATGCAAATTAGCGTGTTGTGGTACGTGTGAATGAAGCCTAAGAGTCAAGCTCATGCTGCCAGCTTCGCCTTGGTCGCCTATTCCTCGATTGGATCCACATGAGTTAATAATGTATAGCAACAGTATAAAAGAATTACCTGTTTGTTTTGCTGCAAAGCCTGTGAAGCGATGAAGTGCGCCTTAAACTTCTCGAATTTCCTCTCAGCCTCATCTTTGGCCAAATGAGCTTCGTTCTTGTAACCTTCCAACTCATACTGCAGGGTCTCGTTTTCAGCCTTAAGATAATTGGAATAAGTATTAATTTTCGTTCAAAATGTTACAAGGTATTCAGCTTTTGTTAATTTAAAATGTGTAATAGAACACATCATCACCAGCCAAATGATGTCCACTGGTGGACATAGGCCTCTCCCAAAGGGGGAGGTTTGCCATAATCGCCTCGCTTAGCAGGCGGGTTGGCGATCGCAGTGTAGCTGTTGCAATGTATAGAGAATGCTGCTGCCCATTCTCTGGTGAGTCCCTTAGGGGCCGTTCAAGTATTACGTAAGCAGATTTATTGCAATTATTTACCCCCCCATCCCCCTTGTCAGCAAAAGTAAGCAAAGCTCTTACCCCCTCCCCCCATGCTTACGTAAACATTTGTCAATTAATGTATTGTTTTTTTAATTTTATAATGTTATAATTATAATTTGAAAAATAAGAAAATAGATTTAGGATAGAGATTATATTTTACTGAAACGGTATTCAACATAGAGTAAAGGACAAAAATATTATATCTTACTAACATAACAAACTTATTTTAAATTTTTGGTACATATATTAAATTCAAATTAACAGTCTTCAGTCCATGAAACCCGAATCCATGATTCTAAGTTTTCGATGACATTGGATTGCTTCGATTGCTGCTCAGTGTTGTGAGTCTGCTCGCTTTCATCCGATTTTGGAATGTCTACGTCATTCTCATCGAGCCATTCAACATCATGGTGCTCTAAATTTTGAATAATGCACATCAGTTCATTAGCACGACGAGCAGCGACTCTTACAGGTCTAACTTTCCTATCAGTGTGCGTGTTTACTTTCTTATGGATCTTTTCGATGTGACGATTTAGTGACTTGACGGAAGCATGATAAAGACCACACGTTTTGCATGTTCGACTTGATAGCCTCAATTGTACCGTCGGACAAAAATAATCGTATGGCATTTGCAGGAAATCTTTGAGTGAAGCACTTAAGCGTAGAGCTAAATTGACTGGAAGATTAAGAAATTGCCCTCCTTCATCTAAAACCAAGTCATCAACTGTTTGTTTTACTTTTACAGGTGGTGGAAGAAACCTGTTGTCTAGTAATCTAAATAGTCCACTTCTTGGACGACAGCATTCTGTATTTCTACATTTTACAATTTGGAGCAAGTATTGGCTTTCACGCACATGTTCTGAATACCATTTAATGTCTGGAAAATCAGGAAGATCTTGTTCACCTGCCCCAACATATTTTGCATTAACATTATAGCCATCAATTTCCATTGAACTCCATACTTCAGCTAATACTTTTCCTGCAAATTCGAAATTAGATCTTTCTAAATGTTCATCAATTGTAACGCCACGTTCATCCAAATGAGACCCAAAATGGTCATGAGGCAATATTAAACCAGCCAGTTCCCGACTAAGAGGAGCCATTCTGCGCTCTACTCTGTTATACGCACTTCTTCCGGGAGCATTGGTAGCTAAAAACAATGCATCGAGATCATGTCGCTTAAAGTGTTGTATAGCAAACCCTATGACTTTTTGATAACGCGGATTTTCATCTGGCCCTCCATCAACCGTCATGATTACCACTGGTTTTACTAGTCCATGGTCAGTTTTAGCTAATGGTCGAAACTCTTCAAGTTCGAGAAGCGTCTCGAAATCCTGAGCATGAGTATTAGCAGTAGATGAACTATGCTTTCCACTTCGAATAGCGATGTATGTTGGTCCAGAATATCCAACGGCTTGCGGTTGTCCTAGCATATTGGAAGTGATTTTGATACCAGCATAAACAGATGGTATTAATTTATGACGCTCAGCGATTACCCAATCGTGATCAGGCAATTTGATTCTATATTCCATGTGCATTAGAAGAGGTGCTTGCTTATTTGCCGCAGTTACGCCAATAGGGACTCGAGCTTTATCATCTTGAGATATGAAAAATACTTGATCTGGTCCTAGTATGGATGCTATGTTCTCTAAATAATGGATTGATGTTTCAGCGAACTTGCTATCTAAGTGGCTCTTGTGGTGATCAGTTTGAGCCCGAATGAGCTTAACAGGGACTGTCGATACATGTCTTCGTCCCTCTGCAGAATTAGATTTTCTGGGAATCAAACGAAGATATGTCCCACTGCGACTAATGTCAAATCCCATTTTACGTAATTCTTGTGTGAGTTCATCAAGAGTTTTTACGCTGCGAATTGATTCCGTTCGTCTTCTATCATCTGCTGCACTCCCAAATAAAGCTATATCCGCGATTGTTTTCAATAGTAAAGGTTGATTGCTTTCAAGATTAGGACGTCCCACTGAATCCCTCAGAGATAGTCTTTTTTTCATTTCTGGATTTTCATGACAAATATCTTCTAACTTTCTTTTCATACCATCCCTGTGTTTCTTCTGGGCAACTGCGTTTTGAACCTTCCTGTTTAAAGACTGTTTTGCTGTTTTTATTTCCTCGCGCAACTTAATGATCTGTTTATCAACTTCAGCACGGATTGACATAGTATCTCTGGCAGAATACAAAGCATTCAAATTTTTTTCGAGTAGAGCAATCTTATTTTTCATAGCTTCCTGAGAAGGTTTTGGTCTCTGTTTATCTGTATTTTTATTAATTTCGCATTGCTGTTGTGATTCATTACCGGTTTTTATTTTATCTTCTTCCTGTTTTTTAATATTTGAAGCTGGCTGTGTAATTTGTGTTTTTTCTGCAGGTTTACAGGTTGCCTAAAAATAAAAACTTTCTATGGGTTCTGCTAAAGATTCTCTTATTAAGCTACATAAATACAAAGTATGGCAATAAATATGGTAAATACAAAACCCTATGGCTTTAAATCTAATATCTTTAAACGAGCAAATCGTTCCGGTCACAAAATACAGGGTGTTATAGTCTATTCAAGTAGGTATTTAAAAGAATATAAACAATCTTGATATGTCTTTTTATTGAAATATGCAATTATAAAATCAGATATCTGTAAAGGTGCGTACAGACATCGCGAGGCTTGCGCCGCGAATGGTTCGTCTCGCATACATCAACCTGAGGCATGCTACGGCACATGTATACGTGCGAACCATTCGCGGCGCACGCCTCACGATGTTTGTACGCACCTTTATGTATTTACAGAAAAGCAATTTTTTAATATTGGTTGAGTTTTTAAATGAATCACAACAGATTTTACACAGTTTACAATTTTAAACCACATATTTCAATAAAAAGACATATAAAGATTGTTTACATTCTGTTAAATACCTATTTGAATAGAGTATAGTTTTCTGTAGGTATATAATATATATGTATAAAACTGACATCCTGTATTTTGTGACCAATTGACGGAATCAATTATAAGAAATAAATCTATATAATGAATATTACCTCTATACTTTAAGATAGGCCATAATATTTTCTAATTAGCAAAGAGAAACTTTTTGGCGATTTCTAATATTTCTAGTAGGTACCTAAAATGATTTCGTCACTCACCTTAGAAAAAAAATGTAGTAAATTGGATTTATTCTTAGTCGCTGCTTGCAATTCTTCTTCGATTCTCTTAGATACAATAATATCTAGTTCCTTGTCGGATTTTGCTTGTAATTTATAATTTCGCCACACTTCGTTAACTAACTTTTGTACATTTTGTACTTTCGTACTTGTATGAGATTTTTTAAAACTTTCAAACAATTTTTGGTATAACTTGGATTTGTCTATTTGAAATGACATCTTATTTAAACATTAAACTTTGGATAATGGAATGAATGGTAACACAAATGTTAACTTGCTTTACTATGCTTACAATACGTCTACTCGCTATAGCAGCCAAACGAAACAATACACTGATAGAGGAAATTTAGACAAGTGAACAGCGCGCGGTAATTCCCTTACTCGGTTCTAAAGCGAGTAGGGGAATTACCGCGCACTGTTCACTAAATGTATGTATTACTTGCGGGAATCCCCGAAAATGCTTTTCGTTTTCAAGCAAAGACAATGTGTGGGTTGCCATTCGTGTAAAAAAGAAAATAACTACCGATGACGTAATCATCATCTAGACTCCCCTACCCCCCATGTCATCCAAAATAAGCAAAGCAAAGACCCCCCCGCCCCCCCATAGTGCTTACGTAATAATTGAACGGCCCCNAATACAAAACCCTATGGCTTTAAATCTAATATCTTTAAACGAGCAAATCGTTCCGGTCACAAAATACAGGGTGTTATAGTCTATTCAAGTAGGTATTTAAAAGAATATAAACAATCTTGATATGTCTTTTTATTGAAATATGCAATTATAAAATCAGATATCTGTAAAGGTGCGTACAGACATCGCGAGGCTTGCGCCGCGAATGGTTCGTCTCGCATACATCAACCTGAGGCATGCTACGGCACATGTATACGTGCGAACCATTCGCGGCGCACGCCTCACGATGTTTGTACGCACCTTTATGTATTTACAGAAAAGCAATTTTTTAATATTGGTTGAGTTTTTAAATGAATCACAACAGATTTTACACAGTTTACAATTTTAAACCACATATTTCAATAAAAAGACATATAAAGATTGTTTACATTCTGTTAAATACCTATTTGAATAGAGTATAGTTTTCTGTAGGTATATAATATATATGTATAAAACTGACATCCTGTATTTTGTGACCAATTGACGGAATCAATTATAAGAAATAAATCTATATAATGAATATTACCTCTATACTTTAAGATAGGCCATAATATTTTCTAATTAGCAAAGAGAAACTTTTTGGCGATTTCTAATATTTCTAGTAGGTACCTAAAATGATTTCGTCACTCACCTTAGAAAAAAAATGTAGTAAATTGGATTTATTCTTAGTCGCTGCTTGCAATTCTTCTTCGATTCTCTTAGATACAATAATATCTAGTTCCTTGTCGGATTTTGCTTGTAATTTATAATTTCGCCACACTTCGTTAACTAACTTTTGTACATTTTGTACTTTCGTACTTGTATGAGATTTTTTAAAACTTTCAAACAATTTTTGGTATAACTTGGATTTGTCTATTTGAAATGACATCTTATTTAAACATTAAACTTTGGATAATGGAATGAATGGTAACACAAATGTTAACTTGCTTTACTATGCTTACAATACGTCTACTCGCTATAGCAGCCAAACGAAACAATACACTGATAGAGGAAATTTAGACAAGTGAACAGCGCGCGGTAATTCCCTTACTCGGTTCTAAAGCGAGTAGGGGAATTACCGCGCACTGTTCACTAAATGTATGTATTACTTGCGGGAATCCCCGAAAATGCTTTTCGTTTTCAAGCAAAGACAATGTGTGGGTTGCCATTCGTGTAAAAAAGAAAATAACTACCGATGACGTAATCATCATCTAGACTCCCCTACCCCCCATGTCATCCAAAATAAGCAAAGCAAAGACCCCCCCGCCCCCCCATAGTGCTTACGTAATAATTGAACGGCCCCTTAGTCGCCTCTTACGAAACCCACGGGAAGTGACTTTAAAACCAAATAATTGCTAATGTAGGCCGGATGGAATGAAAATTGCGCACAGCATGTATTCCAATCATTTGGTGCCGGCGCAACTGTTGCCTTTTTCCATACTTCTGTATTAAAACTACTGGACTGTATTCCATTTAAAATCATTATTAAAAGGTTCTTACTCTCAGCTGCTCATATTTCTCCAAAGGCACCGATGGTTTGCCGACCCCTTTTTCCATTTCTTCTTCATCAAATATAGCATTGAACTCATCCTTTATGTTGTCCAATTCCTGTAATATTTAAATTATTAGCAATTTGTTGTCATAAACTTTCATCAACTGGTTTTTTTTTCGCCTATTTTGTTATAACCGCTAATTTGTTTTAATTGCCACCAGTGAACAGTTAAACCAATACGTTTTAATCTTGAACGCCATATTTTCCACGGCCACAAAAAAAAAATTGCAATCTGCCAAAGTATTGCTAAGATCTATGTAACATTCATTGACAACTTAAAGTTTGAAATAAAGTGAGGGTTTCATGTTATAAGACCAATGCGATGCGCGATGCGTAGCAATGTAGCACGTAGCTCAGGAATTCAGGACCCGATGTCTCGTTCAGCAATTGTGACGCTGAAGGGCAGGACTCGCAGATAGCTCGGAAGTTCCCGAAGATTCTGGCGAATTGGCTCCCATAACACAAACTCATCACATAATGCAATACCTTGACAGATGGGAAATAAATACTTTACCGGACGAAGTAGATGAACTAATTGAAGAGGCTTTAATGTCGTTGTGATGCTCACGTAACTCCGTCTCTACCAACTCACCAATACCAACCTTGGATATAGACGACGGGTTTTAACAGATATACATTTGGAGGCAAAATCATGTTTAGACCTCCTACTATTATCAAAATCTTCATTAATCACCAGTAGCTAAAACAGTGCTGAGTTCCTCAGTTCTAGAAGCTATTTCCTGCGGCGTGATGGTGCTTACTGTTCAATTATGAAGGTTTTGATACTGCTGCGTTTATGTAGATGAAGTGTTGATAAACCCGAGAATTTTGACTTACCTCAATTTAAGACCGAATTGAAATGGTTTGTTACGATCATACGCATTTGGAAACTTATTTAATAGTTAAGTGAGTATTGTAATGAGGCTAGCACATATAAATACAGCCGCATTAGAAAATAATAAGTTTAATTAGGCCAGTTGCGTAGAATAGGGTATTTGACTGGTTTCTTATCCTTTCTCAAAACCTAGAGAGCAGACAAGACGCAGTTAAACAAAATATTGCTTAAAAATCTCAAAATTGACGGTGTTGTCAGCGTTTTAAAATATGTAATAAACAGAGACAACACTAATTGCGTGTGATGTCACTCACAAGTCCCGCCATATTGACTTAAAGCCATCCATTAGTACAAAGAGTACAAATGACATTCTCTGATTTTCGAACATTTTTATTTATTAAAAAAAAAATCGTAATGTTTTAAATATCATTTATCAAATAAGTATTCATTTAGATTTTTCATACTAGTCAAATACCTATAAACTTTTTGCAAATGACCGCTTAATATGTATGCGCTGGTCTTTTTGCAAACGTCTTATATGCGCTAGCCTTTCGACGTTCACAGCTGGTATTCCAGTGAAAATATAAATATTTTCAAAGCAAAACCCTTACGAAATGGTACGTACCTCAGTCATTTTGAGCCACATCTCGATGTTCCTGCGCTGCTGCTTCGAGAAATGGTCAGAAACCCGCTGGAGTTTGGCTGCCGTGAGAATTTTCGCTACCTGCTCGACTGGTGTTGAAAATTTTTGTATGTTAAAATGACATCGACATTTTATATTTTGAAAAACATACATTAAATTGCAAGTGCAATTCAAACTTTTACAGCTTTTTAGCTTCGTTGTTACCTATAGTACATTTTTCGAGGAATTTCGCGGTTTGGGGTCGAACAAAATATAAAATGCCATGGAAATGATATCCGCTAAATAATTAATGTAAATGATGATTGCTTGCTGTTTCTCATTACATTAATTGAACAATCTCACAATGCAGTGATAAGCAATATTTATATCGGTTACCCTGCATTGGTTTCAAAACACCAAGGAAATATTTGATGTCTCACCACAGATCTCTCTTGAAGTAAGAAAACAACATGAAAGCGCGCTACAAAAGCACAACTGTCAATGCTTTAACGATGCTTTCATTTAGTTGCATATAATTCGAAAAATGGCACCCGAGTCTCGAAAAGATCGATTCGGGAATGAACTCAAAAGGACAACTGTCAATGCTTTAACGATGCTTTCATTTAGTTGCATATAATTCGCAAAATGGCACCCGTGCCTCGAAAAGATCGATTAGGGAATGAACTTAAAAGGACAACTGTCAATGCTTTAACGATGCCTTCATTTAGTTGCATTTAATTCGCAAAATGGCACCAGAGTCTCGAAAAGACTGATTCGGGAATGGACTCAAAAGGACTTACTCGAAAAAGGGTAATTCCCAAAAGAACTAATTCGTGAAAGGACCTATGCGGAAAAAGATTTATTCGCGAAATGGCTAACTTTTACCATGAATTTGAAATTGAACCTCGAGCTGCGAAAAGTATAAGACCGGTCTTTGTGGCGATGTTTGAGCTATGTCCAGCATTGGACACCTTTCTGATGACCGACAGTGATGATGATCCTCTCTTTCCTCCTAGTTGGATTATACTTACCTAGTGTGTTTAAAAAAATAGAACTAAAATAGAAAAAGTATTAAAAGTAGAACTATTTTCGAAGGTGCTCGTCCGTAAAAGTACTACCATCATAACTATTTTTGGAGCCAAGCAACATTGCTATGATAAGCAGTTTGTAGAACAGAGACAAAACCATAACGGGGAGGTATGTTTCTTCTTTGTCAGGTGATGTTGTTCGGAGATGCATTTCCAACAACAGCCTAGTTTCTAAATAGATTATAAGTTTAGATTAATATAGATATAGATTATAACATAGGAATAAGTTATCTTTTTGTTTACTAACCCATAAGGATGTTGCTTATCCGAATTAAAGATACTTTATTTATTTTATTTTATTTTAATGGGAGACTTCCTTATAACTAAAAGTTTTTTACCAGTAAATTTACCAGAACTTTAATTACGTGAATTTAAACGTCTTATTATATCAGAGACAGTAAAAGAACTACAACACATGGTAGAGTTACTAAACCAAGCGAGCAAGGTCGCCGGGCTAGAAATGAACCTCACCAAAACTATGGTAATGACCAACAACATCAAGGTACCAATTTACGTCGACAACGTGCCTCTCCCATATACGGAAAAATACATTTACCTAGGCAAACAAATAAGCTTCGACAGACTAAACAACTACCAGGAGATTGAGCGCAGAGCCCAGTTGACATGGAATAAGTACTGGAGTTTTAAAGAAATATTTAAGAGCAACATGCCAATCAAACTGAAGACTAAGGTTATGAATTCCTGCCTTATACCATGCCTAACCTATGCTTGTCAGACATGGAAGTTTAACAAAAATGTCAAAGAAAAAATTATAACGTGCCAACGAGGAATGGAGCGGAGTATGCTAAACATAAAGAGAATAAACAAAATAAGACATACAAAAATACGCAACATCACAAAAGCAACAGACGGTTTAGCACAAGCTCTGGCGTTAAAATGGAAGTGGGCCGGACACATAGCACGCCTGCAAGATCACAGATGGACAAGAAAAGTGTCAGAATGGAGGGGGCCAGTGGGCAAAAGAAAGAAAGGGAGACCTTGCAACAGATGGGAGGACGAGATAAAACGAATAGCGGGTCCAAACTGGATGCAAATAGCGCAATCCAGAGAAAATTGGCTACATTTGGAGGAGGCCTTTACCTGCAGAGGGGTTCCTACAGAATAATATACTTAATATTTAGTATTAAAAACTTGCATAAAATAACGGGAACTATTAACTTAAAAACTTTAAAACTTATTAACTTATCTAACTTTTGAAATTAAAACTTTCATTTGTACTTATAATTAAAACTTTTGATACTAAAAAACAATTAATTTTTGTAAGCGTGAATTTTTCTGGAGGAAATAAAAGGCTTTTTTATTTTATTTTTATTTTTATTTATTTATTTATAAACGTCTTATTAATTCTATAAAAAAGTCTTTTGCTTAAATATTCTTCTTTAGAAAATTTTTCACATGGTTCTACATTATTAACGCCTTAAAAAAAGAAAGTTTTCAATTCGACTGTTTGTTTTTTGTATGTTTGTTACGCGGGTTTTCCTGGATCTTGCGGACCAATGATTTTTTTATTAAGAAAATCATGCTTTAGAAGTAACCCCGTAGTGATTTTTGAACAGCTTCGCTAAGCTATCTATAGCCTTATGCAAGTTTACCATACTAACAGAAAAAAAACGGATAAACGGATTTGTATTTTGCTATGTGATTTCTCCGAAATTAGTAGACTAATATAAGGATTTTTTCATAATGATTTTTCACAAGGGACACTAACTAAAGCAACAACAGGTTAGTTTTACCAAGTTCTGTCGCTACCGTATTCTTTACGGAATATATAAGCGACGTGTTTTTCAACTGCAAATAAACTTGGTAATCGTTGCTAAAACCTGTTTGGGATAAAGTTTCGATGTAAAACCCCCGCGCGTCCGCGCAGTAACACTCTGACCCCGCCGGGCCCCGCCCCTTTCCTATCACCCGTTCCTTGACTTTTGTCTGGCGCACGCGTGTTCTGTGTTCTTTTGGTGGTTGATTTACTATGGACTTGGCTGTTTTTTGGTATTCCGATTCGAAGTGGTTTTGCTTCTGAGCAACCAATACACTTTGTATTGGTTGCTCCGAAGCAAAACCATTTGGTAGATCAGAAGTTATGGTGTATTAAAGAAATAAAGGTCACGTGAACCATGAAAACATTGCACTCCTTTTTTTAAGCAGTCGTGTAAAAACGAAAAGCATTTATAATTTAAATATTAATAATAAGATGTTAAAATTCACGTAATTAAAGTTCGGGTAAATTTACTGTTTAAAAATATTTAGTTATAAGGAAGTCTCCGATTTTTGTCTTTGTTCTACAAACTGTAGGTAAATATACTCAGCCTATTCCGATCACTGAATTGATAAGGTTTGACGGGTATGGGTGTAATTGCAGGCTCGTCAGACTAGCTTTGTCTCCGGATTGGCAGCGCTTCGGAGTCTGATTCTCAGATGTCCATAGGCGGAAGTAACCCAATATCAGCTGATTCAACGCCTTATTTAAAGCGCCACAAAGCCCTCTGCATTAAAGTCGTCGAGTCTTCGGCCTCATCAGCCTTTCATGTGATGTAAAGGCGGTCAATGGTCGTCAACGTGAAACCTGGCGACACACCGTGTTGGCCGAAGCGACGAGCATTCGATTTACGAGAAGCGAGGTGAAGCGTGAAGCTCAAGACCGCTCGCGATGGAGGACTACTGAGGATGCCCTCTGCCCCAGCAAGGGGACACAGGATATTAAATGAAAGAGGGTCAATACCTAGTCGGAGTATCTTCTGCTTCAGTCCTGCCGTACCATCGGTGACATATTAACGACGCTCTCTGCCAAAATCACACCACCATCCGCTTAATCCTAGACCTTACGTGTCAGTAAAGAAGCGAAGTTTTTAGCATTACTGGATGGAGCAAGGTGGAATCTGCCTGAAGAGCGCAGCGTAGAACGCGTCGTCGTAGTGGAGATTCTTGAGAGCGGCCTATGTCCAGCAGACGACTTTTGGCTGAGATTATGATCATCTAAAATGTCGATTTTCGACCGCTCCCCTGTTTTTTTGAAGTTTCTTGCCACTTTTTACTTATCCGGGAAGAATGAATGGACTCAATTCTCCATCCGTAGACCTCAGTTGCTTTCCTCTTCTGCAGAATCCATGTGTTGATGACTGGTTGCTGGCTAAAGCCGCGTTTCCAAATGCAAGCAACTCGCATGCAAGTTTAACAACATTGTAGGGCACAATCGAGCGATTGATCTCCTTATACCCCGGTAAGGATGGGAAATCATCAAATGATTCCTCTCGCTCTGGGCGGAGTGGGGAGTTGCACGCGAGCTGGTTTCAGTTGGAAACGTGGCCTAAGATTTGCTGTAACGCTTTTAGTACACCGACGTAAACGCAGGAGCCAAATCGTTACAGTTATATGTAATTGAATAAGTGTCCTGGGAGAATCTCAGCTATTACCGTCAGTGTGCTAAATACGTTTGACTTATTTTAGTTAAAGCTAGTTTGTGACGTATCTTCTCGAGCTCCTTGAAACGCCTCCGAGCCGATCACTCCAGCTCTCGTTGTCTCCAACCTGCCGTCAGCTGTTGCTATAGCTCTTCCTAACCCCAAAACTCTCAAATCCCCAAACAACACTCAAGCTTATCACTGATTTTTACGCACTGGATCTGATCCGAATCCGTGAAATTTATAAGTGTAAGGGGCGCTACATACTTAAGCAGTCATAAACCGGCACAGCCGGGCGGCAAAATCGAATATATGTAGGACTGTGTCAATTCAGAAGAGCTCATGGCTAAATAATAACAGCCGCACGGTTCGATCTTCAAGGTTAAGCAACGCTTGCCAAGGGCGGTCTGTGAATGGGTGACCATCTCAACCATATATATGTTCTATGATTTTAATACACCGAGACTCCTCCGTGCCTCGGAAAGTACGTTAAGCCGTTGGTCCCGGCTGCCATTTGTAGATCTTTGGCAGTCGTTACAGATTGTCAGAAGCCATAATATATGACTCGTCTTGCCAAGGAGTACCTTTACCGTCACACAGTTAATAGGTTATGGAGGTCTGGTAGGCAGCCGCTCCTAAAACTTAAAATACTGGTAATCAGCTGAATCCGGTTTGACTGGAAGCCGTCCCCAATATAGTTGGTAAAAGGCTTAGGCAGGCAGAGAATGAATGTGTCAATCCGCATATAGCCCGAATAGTCCACCCGATCGGCACTAGCCGAATAAAATACTACATTTGTGTAACAATTGATTCGAACACATTCGAACAAATACTGCCGAACCGATTGTGTCGGCCCGCTTATAAGTGTGTAGCGCCCCTCTCTTGCCCCTCTCTCCCTGTCACCGAGTAATTGCAAACACCCGTAAGTTTATAATAAATCGCGTTAGATTCTAAACTGGTCATCTTACGGTGTTTGCAATAATCCGGTGACATATACAAAAGATTTACCACTTTCTCCATCCCACCAGTGTCGCTGCCACCAGCACCATCTTCAGTGTTTTCTAGTATTCGAACACCAATCGAGTTTTGTTTAGTCGTTTTGTTACACCTTACACCCTTAAAACTTACACTTTACACACCTTTAAAGGTGTAATCTGGTACAGAATAATATGAAGTCTTATATTAAGCATTTAAAAATTAAGTTGGGTTTGTGGATTCGGTGGTAATTCCCTATTTCCCGAAGTCTTCAAGTCTTTAGGTCACTGGGTATCTTAGTTGACAGCCGGCCTCTGGTGTTCCATTTGAGCACCTCGTCTCCCACTGTATGACGACTTACAGATGTCTTGAAGAAGATATGCTACGCCGACCCCAAATAAACTGACTGCAAACTCCATCAAACATCCATGATGATCAACCACACTACCAACCTACCGTCATGATTATGGCAGATCTCGCCCCTGATGGTTGTCCTGAAAACCTTGTATTCATCGTAGATGTGCTGCATCGATCAAGGTTAAGCAAAGCCTAACGAGGTCTTTTCGTGAACGAGTCGCTTCATGTTGCCGACCCTACATCGTGGGGAAAAATACTTGCGTTTATATTGATGGATGTTGTGACCGAATTTGTCCCAGATCTTGTCCCTGCCTCTAATACTGGTATTCAGCATCCCTCTGCATCTCATCGGTGAAGAGCTAAGGTTTTTTAGCCGCACGAGTTCAACCATTTCATATTGAGACCCCTTTTTTTTTTTTAAAGATGGGAAATCATCAATTGACTAGGGCGTGTCAGACTCTTACTGACTAAAACCCATCCGTGCTTTGCGTTCCAGGGCCGCGGTGACTCTTTCGAACAAATTCCTGTACCCTGGCAGGCTCTGGCCCTAGCAGGCCCCGTCTTCTATGCTGACATCTCTTTGAGGCGCGCGTGAAACACAACGCGCCATCGACCCGGGCCTGGTGGTGATCGGACAGGGAGCCAACCAACGCTCGCCGTCCGCAGGCCAGCGCCTACGATGGCCGGGGATCGCCCTGCGACTCCCGACGCCCGGGGCGTCTTCTCCTGTAGCGGCCTGCTGCCTCGGAAAGTACAGACACCAGCACATCAAACTACCCGAAACTGTTAAATTTTCCCAATCAACCTTGAACCTAATGCTTTAGCGATATAGTTGAAAATCTATTAAAGAAATTTGACAGATTGTTGTAACTTGATGTGCTGGCGTCTGCGTTAAGCTTTCGTTACGGGTGGTAAGGTTTCAGCTGGCATACGAAGATCTTTGGCAGTCGTTACGGGAAGTTAGAAGCCCGAAACTGATTAATTTCTTACCAAGCTGTCTGGTTTCTGAGCTCAGCTGTATGGGTGGATACTTTTCTGGTTTTCAACTGCTTCCGATAAGACTGGAGGTTGACTCACATACTTGAGATGATGATTAAAATACTTCAGTACACTTACATTGCATGATGATATGTCCGAATTTGTCCCTGAAGGTCGTCCTCAGGACCTGGTACTCATCATCGATCAGCATCTTCTCATTAAAGAGTCTGCGGAGCTGGTTGTTGGTGGCTTGGATTAACGCGTAGAAAGTGTTGGCGTTCTTCTTGTGGCATTCCCCATGTTCTAGCCATGCTGCCAGGGTCTGAAGAGGTTTGAGTTTGAAAGAGATTATTAGTAGTGAGAATTTTATTTCGTAGTTTTAATTTACTGTCTCAAGCGTTTCCAGATTCATGCATTTAAGCCATTAAAAGACGGCTCACCAGTTAAAAATAGCTACTAAAAGTTACTACAGAAAATTACGCGATAGAAATAAGTCAGGGCTCAAAGTGACTTATGGCAAAACTGCACTAATTAATAAAAGTACCTTCTGCATGACCAAAAAAATATTTAACAAACTACCTGAAATTTTTTTTTTGTATTATTTGTTTAATGTAATCTACTGACATGCAACCTGAATTGGAACTATAATTGTAATTGCTTGTTTATGTAAATTTTGTATGCCATATATTGGCAAAACATAGCGCATATATATTAGACGGTATACCTCTACCATCTGTAACCATACCTGTTTAACAAAATAAATTATTGATTGACAGATTGATAAATTAAAACGTTAAATCTGGACATTTTCAAAACAGAACAATGTATTAAGAATTTTGATAAATAAATGCAATTATAAATCTGGACAATTTCAAAACAGAACAATGTATCACTAAAGGACTATTTAGACGACAATTCTATAACTTTTGTCTCAGAAAATTGTACATCACCTCACTTATTTTAAGGATCTTGAATATTGTTTGACATTAACATTAATATGACACGTAACTTAATCTGTCAGTCATTTATTGAAATTGTTTGTATTTTAAATTTGTATTGATATGCATGTGCCTTTTAATATTGGCTTTATTACCGATGTGAAAGTTTACATAATAAGGAATATGCATGAAAAAAATATTTAGTATCCAAACAGCTTATCTAGAAATATACAAAAATATAATACTAACAGTGAAAATAGAATCGAAATTGACCGAAAAACAAACAAGATATTACTATTCTAAACAAATATATCTGTCCCTCTCGCGAAAACGCCGTTTTCTATGGCAGCTATACAGGCGTCATAGTATTTGATGTCAGGTATCGGACTTCTCTTTCTAATTGTCAACTTTGAAGCTTAATAACTTCAACACTGATGAAGGTATTTTAAAAATTCTTTCATAATTATTTACTACAGATAATAACTATTTTATTCTGCAAATAAAAAAAAATGCATGCATATTCCCTATTCTACCTATTCTCAATGATATTTTAAAAGTTAAATGTATGTTAAAAAGTAAACATTTGACAATGTTAATTTAACAACATTAAATATATTTGTTTGCCTCTGGGCAAAACATAGAAGATCTACCTATCTGTTACATCTCACACTCTGTTAGAATTTGACCTATGTGTGTTTTACAAATAAAGCATAGATTCTGTAAAAAGAAAAATGAGAATAGAGAAAAGGAAGGACTGGGGGTATGCCTTTGCCCAGGAGAGACAGTATGACAAAAAACCGGACAAGTGCGAGTCGGACTCGCCCACTGAGGGTTCCGTATAAATTTGTATTATTCGTCATGAATCGAAAACTATAACATAAAAATAATTAAAAATCTGTATAAGCTTGTGCCAATGAAGCCCTTTCATACGATACCCCACATGACACGGTTAACTCAATTAAAAATTTGGACTGCTGTTCCTTGCATTAAAGACCCTGTTTTTTATGATTTAATTACAAATGTATAGTTTTCAGATTTTTCCCTATACTTGTTGTATAAGTCGGCATTACTTGCCAAATATCATCGTTCTAGGTCAACAGAAAATACCCTATTAAATTTTGATTCCCTTGAGAGTGTCGAAATATACGGGTTTATCGGCATAAACGGCGGTTTCTTTTTTTTACGTTAACTTAGAAGTTTAATTTTTTCACAGCTTCATGAGACTATAGACCTGAGTATATCGTTTCAATTTCAACCGGACAGACAGACAGAAAGACGGACGGACGGACGGACAGACGGACAACAATGGATCCTATATGGGTTCCGTTTTTTCGTTTTGAGGTACGGTACCCTAAAAAGGCAGTAAACTTACAGGTGCAGCCTCAGCAAACTCATTATCGCTCTTGATCTTCTCCCCGACAGCGACCAGGTTGGCGGCAGTGAACTCTTCCACACGGGGCGGGGTTGGAGTGCGCTTGCGTTTGCTCTTCTCAAACTCATTGTGGTCTTCACGGTTCTGTTCCAAGATTTTAGTGTTATTGACATGGTTATTTGATAGTAGCCGAACGTTATATTAACGGCGGCAAATAGGGTATTACATTTATGTCACCGGAAAAGATTGATTAAGATTGTAAAATATCGCGTGAAATTGTGCTATTTTTTCTAAATATGACATGGATATATTGGAAACTATTGAATTTGGATGGGATTTATTGTCATAAAAAACGATTATTATCTATCAAGATACATTACAATCTTACGGAGTCTGCAATTTTCCGGTGACATAATATTAGTCCGTCAGTTACTCGTAGATTACCAAAAAATATCACACACGTATTTTTCACGTTATGCTTCTTGTATGGGGGCCCATTTTCATTTAATTTTTATTATTTGTTGTTATAGCAACAGAAATACATCATCTGTGAAAATTTTCAACTGTCTAGCTATCACGGTACATGAGATACAGCCTGGTGACAGACAGACAGACGTACAGTGGAGTCTTAGTAATAGGTTACCGTTTTTACTCTTCAGGTACGGAACCCTAAAAAATGAAAACGACACGCAGTGCGAAAAAATCGCGTGACGATACGTTTTAGTCCCTTTTACTATAAAGTGACGTCCTCAGTCCCGAACTTTGATGCGCCTTAGCAATAAATACTTTTTGATAATGTAACGGACGGACTAATTAGAATAATTATTTTCTATTTAGGAAAATACTCTACCGCAAACTTCCCGTACATAGCGGGCGGTTTACGACCCATTCAACCAATCACAGTAGTTTACTTCGTCACATTAATTTTGCGACGATTTACAACAGCCCAGAAACGGTATAACGAAATAAATGAGAAATCATCTGTTATTTCCACTAGGTTTTAAACAGACGTACTGGTATACCCAGATAGGTTTTTTTTTTTTTAGAATGGTGGTCTTGACTCTAGTGTACGTCAGAGGTGACAGAGACGTTAACGATGGAGTGAGCCAGAAGAAGCCTCTTTACTTTAACTTTGAAGAGATTAGGGTTGAATGCGTTCGGAAACACAGACTCAGGTAGAGTTCCACTCCTTTGCTGTGTGCATTAGAAATTTAGAATCGCTTGGTGCGAATTGGTGGAATTGGTAGAACAAAACGATGTTTGTTCTTCACATAAAAATGGTCCAGACATAAATATTTAAATTCAGAAAACTCCTACCTTCAGGTCTTATTTTAAATAATGGAACTAATAATACTTACACTTACCAAGGCATAATCAACAAAAAGAGTTGTTGCCTCACTCTCCATCTGATCATGAAACTTAATGCGGTGGCCGGACACAAAGAATGATTGCTCCACACTTTCCGGCTTTGCATACCGTACATGACATACTCCTTGTTTATGGACCTTGACTTCGTCAATAAGACCAAATCGCTGGAATATTTCTTTGATATTGTCTTCGGTAACTCCATTGGGCAGACCTCCGATGAAGATGGTGCGGCAACCGGGAGGTGGTTCCCTACGCTGCGGTGTTGTTGTACCAGGCAGGGCCGGCAGGATGACACCGTTGCTAAAGAAAATGTTCTGATTGGGCATCTGCATTTGTGGGTTCATCATCATCATGTTGTTAGGCATCATGGTCATGCCAGGCATCATATGATGCTGCATATTTGTCATTTCTATCTGTTGGTTAACCATAGGGTTTTGCATGTTATGATGCATCATATTGCTATACTGCAGCATGTTTTGTTGTTGCCCTGAAAACAAGATTTTGTAGTTGTAGTAGGATATTTAGAACATAATCGTTAAAAGTAAATTAAATGAATATGGTCAATCAATAATTTTTATTTCAATTTCAATTATTAATAATACAATAATAGTAATCTTTAGGGAGACCCAATGTTTTGCCTAACATTTGATGCATTGTTAAAGTATGATAGTTCTTTTATTGTGTTTGTAGTTTGTGTCAACTACAAGGACAACTCCAAAGTACTTGGGACTAAGTATCCAGATATCTGGATATCATGTATACTACTATCCAGATCCATAATTTGATGGATATCTGGATAATTCGGAAATCCAGATTTCCGGATAGCATGCCCTTATCACAATACTAGCTCAAGTCTAGTTTACAATTCCATAAAAATGTGTTCCATTACTATTCCATAGATCAAACATAGGCAAGTCCACTGATGTCAGTAACATCCAAGTAAAACATAGAAAAATGAATTAAAAACGTCACATTGTTACGAGAGTAAAATACTGGTATTCAGCTAAATCCGGTTTGACCGGAAGCCGACCCCAATATATTGTGAAAAGGCTAGGCAGATGATGACATTGTTACGAGAGGCAACGCCCTCAAGAAGCCAGCACATTGTTACATCATAAACCTGTAGTGGACTATAAAATTGGATTCTATGAACATAGCCATACAAAATTATAAAAAGACCTTTGCAAGCTGATCAAAATATGAAATTGTAGTCATACCTGCCAACATCATGTTATGCATTGCTCTTTCATTGTTATCCCACTTGGACTGCCTCTCACGGTGCTCAGTGCGGTTGCGGTCACCTCTGTTATTCCTGTCTTTGTTGTTGTAGTCCCGTCTCTCCCGGCCCTCTTGGTCACGGTGGTTACGTGACCTAGAGCGGCGTCGTCCTAAAACAGTACTACTGTTTGGTGCTACGTAGTTTAGGGAACAATAAGATCAAATTTATTTCATTTGTTTACTAAAGTATTCATATTAATTATTTAGCTTCAAAGGCAAGCAACTCAGAACTGAGTTATACAAGAGATTAATTGCAGATTTTGGACTTTGAGGAGACAATTTTTTTTTTTTTAAAACTAACCTCGCTCACGTTCTCTGTCGCGGCGATGATTCTTGTCTCGACTCTGTCGTTTTTCCTGCGTTTGCTCTTGACCATTGTCCTTCGCTTCGATTTCAGTTTCGATTATGTCCTGGCTGAACATAGCCACGTTCTCCGGTATCACAGGCCCTATGAACTGGGCATTGGGCTGCGGGGTATTCACAGGCATTGCCTGCATTTGATTAATTTCCCCCAACAATTGAAAAGGAGGCACGAGAGGTGGTGCCATCGCTCCAGGAGGTATCATGTTAGGCATCATATTAGGCATTCCCTGCATCATGTTCTGTATAGCAAATTGATCGTTGCCCCACGAATTCATTATGACGCGTGACGCAAATTACAAGTCAATATAACACAAGCGTGGTAACGATAGATTCTATAGCCGATTTCACAATAGGAGAGTGTGGGACCACCCTATTCCCTGTCTTCGATCTGAATGCAATGATCGGGGCAATGATGAGCCAATCCTCAGTCCTTATTAGTAAGTTATATGCTCTTTGCTCATTAGTGGCTTCTCTACTACACAGAGCACATATACTCTAAAACTCTTAACGGAGCACTACTGAGATAAACTGACCCAAAGAGTATAATAAAGATAGGGAACTGACCAAAGAGTATAATAAACTGACGTTAGAGAGGTCATTTTTTTTTTATTTACCCCGAATGGAAGGCTATAGTCTTTTAACCATATTGCCTAGTCTTACGTCCTTAGTATCTTGTGTTTTGCATTAGAATGCGAATGTCACACATTCTAATGGTTTTTGGAGTATCTGGTAACCAATATATCGATTTGGCCTTCTCGGCAAGTTACGAGTGAGGTAGTCAATATAAAAATCTCAGCTCCACTTACACACCTTACACACCGAGATCGCACCTGTTTCAATTATTCCACATATTTTGGACTGACCACAAAGTGGGGATTAAGACTGAATTTCAACTGGAACTGGTCGATTTGCTGATTAGATGCCGGAGAGACGAGCGATTCGAACCATGGGCGTATGTACCCACGCTGGACCAGTGGCAAGGTGTTTAACGTAAAAATTACCAAACAATGCCATTAATATGTGCGGTTAGTAAAACGCAGTTTATAGTCACGTATATAAAATGTGAAAGGTTTCAAAATTTTCGAGCTAGTCTCTCTCACTTTGCATTCTATGTTTATCTGTATGAGGCAAAAAGAAAAAAGAAATCAGAAATCATTTATTTTGAACGAAGTATCTTCTATTGATATTTCTGTATGAAAGGAATAAGTACTTACTTAGGTCTTAAAACTAACCTTTCTTGAAGCTAAAATATTATTGCTTGTACTGGTCACGTTTGCATCCAACATACGAGTATTTAACCCATGATTAGAGGAAGCAAGAGTGAAAAAAAAACCGGCCAAGTGCGAGTCGGACTCGCGCACGAAGGGTTCCGTAGGTACCATAATCTATAAAATGGCAAAAAATCACGTTTGTTGTATGGGAGCTCCCTTATTAAATATTTATTTTACTCTTTTTTTAAGTATTTGTTGTTATAGCGGCAACAGAAATACATCATCTATGGAAAATTTCAACTGTCTAACTATCACGGTTTATGAGATACAGCCTGGTGACAGACGGACAGACAGACAGACGGACGGACAGCGGAGTCTTAGTAATAGGGTCCCGTTTTACCCTTTGTGCACGGGACCCTAAAAAAATACCTTAAGTAATGGTTACTCCAGTACCCCTGATTATATTTAGTGTCCGTATCTTAATTGGCACGGGTCCAGGGTTAAACTTTTCAGCCTATGTCGACAAATGTAATTTAAGTAGGTAGGTATGTGTAAACTCAGTGTTCAAAACCAAAAACATATTAGAGTTGCAAAACATTTTCGAGCTCATTTGGCGTGTCCAAACATTTGACATTATGTTAAGCTTTTCTATACATATGCAGAGGTGAGGGGCTTTACTTGGTTTGGCCACCTTTTGTCCCGACAGGCTTAGTCCGCTATAGAAATTTCTACTACAGAGTTTTCTTACATTTGCCCCAAACCTAAGCAAATGCTAAGTATGCCCATGATCTCGGCTCCTATACCTACACTGTCACGGGTCAGCCCATCGCCTTCGGCTCGGTAGTCAATCCCGTCTCGTCTGCATTAGGTACAAACATCGTCCACTGGTATAGAAATTAGAAAGAAAATTCTATACCAGTGGACAACGTTTCTAGTAATTTTCTGGTAATATTGTAATTATTGTTATTCTGTGCATAGGTACCTACTTATTAATTATGTGTAACTGTATAGGAATCCAAATGTAGTGTTCACTATTATTGTGTCTAGTAAGATCACAAGTAACTTTAGATTTATTTGTAGTAAAACCACCAAATTGTCAGTAAGTACACACAACTCAAGCGTAGCGTCTAGTCGTCACTCGGGACTGTTCCTGGACTGCCTCCGCTGCTACCACTTGAGTCGTGTGATACATTTATTTGTATTTGTTACCGTAAAATAGCAAACTCCGTAAGATTATAAAATAACTTGAGAGATTGTAAACTCTCGAAAAATTGTCAACAGAACATTTGGAATACTATTTACGCATCAAAATATGATAGTCTATAATCTCGCAAAGTCATTCCGAGAAATTGTGGACTTACATAAAATGGCGACCAATCAGAGCACAAGTCTACAATTTAACCGTTTTCGTGTGATAGTAAACTTGGAAACAAGGCTCTCATTGGTCTATTCAGAGAAAGCAAAGACCAATGAAGGGCCAAGTTTCCAATTTAACTATCACACCAGAATAGATAAATTGTAGACCAGACAGCTGATTGGTCGCCAGTTTATGTCAGTCCACAATTTCTCGAAATGACTTCGCGAGATTATAGACTACTTATCAAATTTTGATGCGTAAAATAGTATTCCAAATGTTCATTTGACAAATTTTCGAGAGTTACTTTACAATCTCTCAAGTTACTTTATAATCTTACGGAGTTTGCTATTTTCCGGTGACAATATATTTATCACATCCCTAAAAGCTTCCTGCGGGACAGGCCTGGCCTAGTGCAGGAAGTCTTTGAAAATTCTTTTATGCTTTATTTTTAAAGAAACTAGGCTTTGTACATATAACAAACAATTTGTAACTTATATTTTCTTTCTAATAAATTTATTCATGTTCTTATTCGTAACGTATTTAGTTACTGTCTCAAAACTGGCATGCATTATAAACCTACCTAAAATTCTTTAAAAATAATATTAGTAGTAGTACAGTACTTAACATTAAAAGGGGGAGGAGGGATGGGGTATCAAAAGGTTCCATTATTTCTTATTGTCTTGACTTGGCGGATCGCATCGTTTCTTTGGGTTCCACCAGTCACGAAAATTATTGTAACTTTGGGTTGTATTGAGGAATTCCTCGTTATGGAGAGCTTCACATATGGCGCACACGTTCTCAACAGTCTTGGGATCATGGTAGGAATAATACTTTTTCCACCAAAAATACTGAATGTATTCTTTTGGGGAGTGTATTAGTTTGTTTATCTTTGCAGCCAATTCAGTAACGCTATGTTTTCTAGCGTCGATGTACGACCCTGGTGGAAGGAACCTGTAACAAAGTAAGTAAACCACAATATTGCTGAGTGCCAAGAACGAGCAAAGCAAGCGCGATTTAATCGAACTACCTTCGCTCGCTGTTGAATTTGCTTAGCATAGGACCGGTTTTTATTTATTTATAATTTTATTTCTGATCATAACTCCATATGAAATTGTTAGTACCTTATACCTACTTATGCAAGTTGCACCAGAACTGTGTACCTTATTCCAGTGCCTCACAAAAGGACACTCATCCCTTTCCGTTATGGTGTTTAGAAGGTTGTTGGAGCTGCCCCGTAACGACGCATCAGGGTCGCAGGGAGGCCACTCTCTTGCTCTAAAGCATTCGGTGTTGGCCTCTGCAAACCTCCCTGATGCGCTGTAAGTATCGCGGCAACCTTAACAGCATCCTAAACCCATTAGGGTTTAGAATGGAATAATTTGTACAGGATCCGTAGGGCACTGAAATCCTTCTACGTATAGCGGACCCACAGGCTGCAGGTATACGATGTCTAGCAGACCGCCCAAAACAGAGTAATTAAAAAAAAAAATGTACACCTTACAAACCTGCGCGCCAGCATATTACATCTCACTGCCAATCCATATAATCAAGGTGTCACGTGATCACGAAGTAAGCTGTCATTCCATCTTGATTATATGGATTGACAGATCACCTCGTAATCACTTCACTTCGACAGGACTTCGACATGTTTACAAAATCGACCGGCGGCTGTAGTTGTTCGTCGGAGGCATCACCCGTCTTATTTTTAATTTTTGGAATAACTGATGTCTTCATAAGCTCCTGAGGCAAATACGAATGTCATAAGCATAGATTGTAGAACATGACCGACACCTTGGGCAAATGAGCACCCGCGTGATGCAAGTGCTCGATGCTGAGGTCATCGTGCCCTGGAAACTTACCTCGAGTCACGCTCTAAATAACCTGAGTGACTTCTTTTATTTTAAACCTGAATCGCTCTCCAACCTCGACCTCAGCATCAAGCACCTGCCACACACCTGGTAGACTCAACCTTAAAACGTTACTTAAACAGCTCGGCAATCTGCTGGGGCTCATTTCTACCTTCAACATACGCAGTCACACACAAACCAGCTTCCAGTTTCCCGGTATGCTTCCAAGAACGCTTGAAGTCCTTATCCTTATGGTTTCTGGTTAAGATGACCATTTAAATGTGATCCACGTTGTCCTGACACCACTTAAGCTTAGACTAAGTCAGCCGCTTTATCATAATAAATGCTATTTACACAGGTATCGCGCGCCCAACGATTTTATTTTTTTGTCTGATTCCTGGTGACTAGTACTTAGGCCCTACCGAATAATTGTATAGCATTTAGTACATTGTCTACATAATTTTAATCTTTATTTTTAATAAAACCGTATAACTTAATAAAAATTAACAGGTTTTTTTTCAAGCTTTTAGTTTTTAATTTTGTTACATACTTCTTATTATTTTTAATTTATTTAGTGCCTCATTATTACACGGTTTTTTTCCTGACAATTTGTTACAATCTAACTGCTCAATACATAATCCTTCCAAAGACTCAGGGCCACGTAAGCTTGTCCTTCCTCAAACAATTTCGAGCCCAATTTCATCATTCATATTACTGTTAAAGTATTGACTGTCTCTAAACTCTGCGATCCACTATGCAGCTTTCGACTTGCCCTTTCATTTGATATCCATCTCCCATATTGAAACAAATTGAAATCTGGCATTTCCGGAGGCCATCTTAGATTTTAAATTTGTCAAAACATATTGCAGTATTTATTACTCAAGCCATCTTGGATTTTCATTTAATTTTCATAAAGAACTCTATTCTACTAATCAAGCCCTTTCATTTGATACCCATATATTGAGTAGGAAGTGATAAAATTTATGTAATACGCCATTTTGTAGCAGCGGCCATCTTGGATTTACAATGATACCGAACGTATTAAATTATATTGTCATCGGAACTAAAGGTGCGTACCAAATTTCAAATCAATCAGTCAACAGGAAGGGGGTCAAATTTCAATTACTACATTAGACCCAAACAAATAAATAAATAAACAGGGCAAGCTAAATAACCGTTTAAAAATCTTATTTTTAGTTGGACTAGGTAATAGTCCAACTTCCCGAGGTGGCGGCGCGTGGTGTTCCCGTGCGCCCCTCTTAGACGTAGCGGGGGGAGTCAAACACCTCACTCCCCCCGCCGACGCGAGGTGGCCCGCAGAGGCGGGCCGGCACCAGCCGGGGATTACGGAAGTCGCATCTGTTCCCGCGATCCCCGGCGTAGGTGGGAGATGGAACACCGGGGTGGTTTTAGTCAGTAAGAGTCTGACAGACCCCTCCACTCGCCCCAGGGTGGAGGATTTCCATGAGGATTTCCCCCGACATCAAAAAAAAAAAAAAAGGTAATAGTCCAACTTACTTAGGGAACAGTGCAAGTTTCATCAAAATCGGTTCAGAAGTTTTTGTGATAGAGAGTTAAGTGTGTGTCAGTCACTAGGAAAACGTGTCGTTGATAACAGCGTGTGGCGTCCGTCACGTATTGTGCATATGTGAACACACCTTAAGGTGCGTACTGACCGATGTAAAGGTGGGGTCTGACCGGTGTTACGTGGTGTTATGTAACATGCTACAAAGCGAGCATGTTATGTTACGCCGTGTCCTAAAAGCCGCGTATAAGTACTTCTAGCAATCCATCTTTGCCTTTCTGAAGTTAGCTGTTTGTGACGACCGCGCAGGTGCAATCGCGTTAAAAAGTGTTCACTCAATCACTTGAATAAAGTTGTAGAAGCAGTTTGCGATTGTAAGATAAGTAGGTAGAAATGCATAAGAAGGTAATAAGTTTAGGTAATAGAAAATGAGGGATTGTGTTCGCACCAAATAAATGAAAGCTAAATTTAAAGGTACATGCACTCACTTGAAGTATAGCCAGCTAACTCATTGTCGCAGGTCGAAGGTGGATCACAAACACAGACACAAGCGGGGGCACAGCGCATTACCCAAACTAGTTCAATATAAAGTATTTTAGTATTTACTCACTATCGCTCAAAATTTCCGAAACTCCTTCCGTAAATAAATTTGTGGGGCCATTAAAGGCATTAATAAGAAGATAACAAAACAATAACAAAAACAACTAATTAAAAATAATAACAATGTGTAACACTTATGGCATCGACAGTCTTATTGCATTGAGCAAGCGAGACACAAGTAAGCATCGAACGTATACGAGCGACTGAGACGACACTACACGCGCCAGCTTCCGCGAGACCGCGCATGCGCGGTGTTATGATCGGTTGTAAAATAGACTACTGCGCTGCGAATTGTGACGAACTTTAGAGTGGCAAACTTAAATGACTCTTAGTATAAAACAAAACACATACGCATCATGTTCGTGCTCGTTTAAACGTACTGACTGCGCGAATACTCGCTTTGTAACATGTTCTTAAATGTGTTGTTACATAATGCCCCGTACCACCGGTCAGTTCCCTCCTTTATACCGATTTTAGGACACGGCGTAACATAACATGCGTGCTGCGAATGTTAAATTACGGCCCGTCACACCGGTCAGAACCCAGCTTTAGATATAGGATTGCATCTGTTATTATTTATTATTTAAGGGAAGAACACACCCTTGATATGTCTATTGTGGCAACACAAGAGATTCGGGACGCTATCCTTAGCGTCCCTCTCTCACTTATCAACCGCCACGAGATACGGTGTACGTTAGTCCATTCAGTTTAGTATGGTTATAGTTATAGTTATGGTGCAACCATAACTGCTACTGTGTACCTACATATTACTTATTTACCGCAAATTGGACTTTTACTCCGTCTCCGATTATCAACCTCATCGTAAGATGCATAAACGGGACAGACAGACTATCTGCGACCGCAAAAGCGGAATTCTAAAACATGTAATTATCATTATCATGTTCAATGTAGTGCTTTAGCTAAACAATATCGATGAAAATTTCAAAAAGTGGCTTAACATAAAAGTAGTCGAGTAATGTAAAAATGTGTAGTGTAGTCCGGTCAAGTTAAGGTAAGGTTACAATAATTCGCATAGAGCTGAAAATTTGCACGAATGTTCAGAACATCATTATAAATGAAATGTGAAAAGTCCCCATCGATCCGACATTTGCAAAAAAGATCAAAGTCAGTTCGCAAAAATAGGTTTTTTGCGTTTTTCAGTCAAACTGGAAGTTTTATCATAAAATAGATCGGAATCTAGACATTGTAGATAATGCAATTGCCTGTTTTTATCTAGGTATCGGCAAACGAAAGCTCAATTTTATCGTTCTCAATATACATACATACCTCGTATAATCAGCTCCACCGTAAACAATAGGCACAACATCATTTTGAAGCGCCGTCAACAACTTCTCAGTCACGTAGTCCTCAGCAAAAGAGTTCTCCAACGACATATAAAAATAGTAGTCGTTTTTTATAATACGATTGCAAATTGATTGAAAAATTATAGGACACGTCATAGTACCACATCTTCCAATCACGTCCACAGTTAAATGATATGGTATCAATGCAATCTGCAATTTTGTGACAAACTTTCGTCTTCCACTCCTGTCCCTACAGTTAGATACGAACCAAACCGCCGCTGACGTTGCATTTTTACTCAGTGATATTTGAACAAACTTATCATCGGCGCTTGGCATCTGTTTCCATACCATTTTTCGTTTCGGACCTACGATTTTGCCGTTGTTATCCCGAATCAGTATATAAGGATACGGAACATCTGAATCAAGTCTATAAGTTGACGTCAAATTAAAAAATCCGTCAAACACCTCTTTACATGCGGGATAGTTATCGGCCGACTCCATGGTAAAGAATATGTACTGTTGAAAACGAGATCGTTGCCTAGGAAAGTCAGATGTATTCAAGTATTTTCCGTCGAATAGTACAGCATCGAATTTGGTAAGGTCGCCTTTGAACAACCTTCTATTAGCGGTGACGTAGCATTGATTAAAAAAACAATTGTTTGCGGTGAACGTTTCTTGCCCTTCGCCTCTCTCGTAGAAGGGAGCGTACATTCCAGGCGGCTTCCAGGTCCATAGTAATAGGTATTTGAAATATTTCGGGAGCGTTCCCGTCTCTGTATAGTATTTCCAGTCATCATTTTCATGCTCCTCTTGGATGGTAGGTTGTATCTGGTAGGTTGAGAATAAATAGAAAGTAATGCAGCTGGCTACAAAAAAAATCTTAACAGAACACATATTTTGTGATAAGAACAGGTGGAACGCGTGCGAACTGCGCGGAGAATATGCCCAGGCAGCGCCCTTTGTACGTGGACACATCTTACTCATATTTGGGCCCCTTAATGTATCTGTGTAAGGTGTCTAGTCAGAGTAGATCTCAAACCTTTACCCAGGTCGAGTGGCCGATAACTAAATTTGAGACCTCTATTGGATCCTTTTCTTCTCTTAGACTCCTCTCCAATGGACAGGCTGCCTTATGTTTCTCTCGGTACGCTCGCGAGTTGCTGTTTCTAGACAGGAGATAAAAAGCTTTTTACACCACATTCACGCACCCAGTGTTTTTACTTCTAATGCGAATAATGGACGTTTTAATTCGTTCGATTCGTCGTGGTTTAGGATTTAATGTTCTTTTTATAACTCTTATCGCCCCAATCACATTAGGAGAGTGCTTCACCATATCACCTATTAATTAACTAATTTATTAAAATTTTGATGGTTGGTGTAAACTAAGAATGTTTGGGATTATCGTTATTTTTAATTGCTTTCTGCACCGAAAGGTTAATCTTAGACAATTGATATGATCCTGAATTATCCTAATAATTAGGCTAAAACAAGCCCAGAAGGGTAATTCAAAAGGCTAAATAAACTTGGAGTTGAAAGCCGTGATCGAATTAGGGTGAATCTTGAGATGCACTAAATACAAATACTGTCGGACACGATGGCATATCAACCAGAGTGATAAAATATGTCAAGGAAGTTACAGCGCCACCACTGTCACATGTTATCAATCTTTGTATAGCTGATGGTATATTCCCAAAGAAAGTAATAATAAGTCCCTTTAAAAAAAATGACCACTCAAATAATCGCTTTCTTTTTTAATAATTTGTATATCAATTGGTAAAACATAGAAAATTTTTAAGATCATTCGCTGTCTGGATGCAGAAAGTTCCCGCTGAAATAAAATTATCACGTATATACGTACCTAGATAGCCACAAATCCCAACTAACATTATAAATGCGAAAGTGAGTTTGTTTGTTTGTGTATAATCCTTACACGCCTAAATCGCTGAACCGATTTTGATTAATTTTGGCGCAAAGATAGTTTGGACCGGATGCGATGGGGAGACGGTTATGGACAGGCTACTTTGTTTTTAGCAAAAATCTATATTAACGCGATCGAAGCCGCGAGCAAAAGATAGAGATTAAATGGTAGGTACCTAAATATTTCCACTGTTTACTATCATTTTATCGAGCTGAAATTAATCAATAAACGCTGTAACGACCTTGAAACTGTTTGCTACAATAAAAAACTTAGAAGAGGAAATCACAAATAACCCTAAATTGTTTTGGACGTATCTAAAAACCAAACGTGGAGGGTCAAGTCCGTATCCCTTGTCTATGACTGATGGTAATACTACATCTTCGGACGGAACCGAAATATGTGAGTTATTTGCATCTTTTATTTTTCTTCTGTTTATGGCCCTGCTCAAGATGGTTGCGACACTAGTAAAAATTCAAATTTTCATAACCAATAAATAATAGTTTATGTTTATCTAACCCAGTTATTAGCGGGGAGGCCTTGTATAAGAGATTAAAAAACCTAGATTACAATAAAGGTGCTGGACCTGATGGCATACCACCTATATTTTTTCACGAGTGTGCGGCCGAGTTGGTCTCACCATTATTACTTATCTTCAATAAGTCTTTGGCTCCTGGAATTTTTCCTTCAAAATGGAAAGTAGCGAAGGTTGTTCCCATCCATAAGTCAAACAATGATGACATAGTCTCCAACTACAGGCCCATATCTATTCTGTCAACCCTTGCTAAAATCTTTGAGTCTCTGATATGTCCTCTCATTCAAAATCACCTTAAACTGTACCTAAGTGAAGAGCAACATGGTTTCGTGGAGTCTAGATCCACAAGTACTAACCTGATACTATTCACGGAATTGTTAACAAAAGCAATTGACTCAGGTTACCAAGCTGATGTCATATATACAGACTTTAGTAAGGCTTTCGATAAGGTCTCACATATACTTATTGCCAAATCAAGAGCGTATGGTATCACCGGATCGTTATTTTCATGGTTGAGCTTATATCTCAAGGATAGATCTTTCTACATAGTCATCAACGGTTTTCAATCAATCATACATTATATTTCGTCTGGCGTGCCACAGGGATCTCATCTGGGGCCTGTTTTGTTTAATTTCTTTATTAATGACATTCCCTATTGCTTTCATTATTGTAATGTATTTATGTATGCTGACGACTTAAAGTTTGTCAAAGTCGTAAAATCAAAAGATGATGCTTCTGACTTATTAAGTGACTTAGACAGACTAGTGCAATGGTGTCAAACCAACCAGATGCAACTTAATCCTGGTAAATGTTACTATATAAAATTCACACGAAAACATCATCTAATAGAGCAAGATTATTACATCAATCAGGTTAAGGTTGCGGAGCTGGGCACAATAAAGGACCTTGGTGTAGTATTTGATCAGAAATTAACTTTTATTCCTCACATAAATGATACCATAAAAAGTCCTGCTGGGTTTTGTTATGAGAAATTCTAAACGGTTCGGAGTTGTAAAACTAAAATGATGCTTAACAATAGTTTGGTTCGAAGCATTTTGGAATATTGTATCGAAATCTGGCGGCCACACTATTCTGCTCACTCGTTGCGTCTTGAACACGTACAAAAGCGTTTTCTTTGGCACTGGCGTTTTCTAGCGGAATTGCCAAAAGGGTACGTTCGTACAGTAACTGGCTGAAGTGCTTTAGAATGGTTTCGCTGGATAAGCGCCGACGCATTAGTGACGCAATGTTTGTATGCAAAGTAATGGCCCATAAAATTGACTGTCCACAAATATTGCAACTTTTTTATTTCCGTGCCCCCTCAAGCATTCCTCGTAGTCAAATAACACCTCTCTGCCCGGCCCACCGCGGCCGCGGAGAAGAACGGTTCTAGGTGCAAATTCTCCATTCGCGAGGTTCTGCAAGGTCATTCATTATTTATTTATTAAAAAAGGTTTTCCATTCCATAAAACCAGTGTGAACAATTTGTTGGTGAGCCAATAAAATAAAGTTTTAAAAAAAAAAGTGTGTCGCAGCCAACTAGCTTTATCAGCCGATAATGAAAAAGCCAAGTCTTTTCATTGAACTGCGCCGTTTAATCAGCGACTGATGTGACATGGTCAAGTAATTAAACGATATTGAACCAAAGATTTCACTTAGGTCGCTGAAAAATCGGCGCAGTTAAATGAAAACGCTAGGCAACCAATAAAACGATTGATCAAGCTATTTGGCTGAGACATATGCATAACGAAATGATTTTGTAATTACGAAGGCACACAAATTTTCCCAATCAACCTTGAACGTAGGTAATGCTTTAGCGGTAAAGTTGAAAATCTATTAAAGAAATTATATAGATTGTTGTAGCTTGATGTGCTGGCGTCTGTACTTTAAGTATGGTGCCTAGGTATGTTTTACTACTTCGTTAATAAAATTAATGACAAAAAAAGTAAACATTAGTTTTTTCTTGTTTCGAATACAACCGCATCAAAGACATTAAATTTATACAACCAGTATCTTTAAATCTCTTTGAACCGCAACAAGGAACCAAATGTTGTTGTTAAACAAAAAGTGCAACTGCCCCCAAACAATTTAATTGGTTGTAGTCGGGTCGACTCAGTTTTATTGAAAAGGGTTTTGTTATTGGTATAAGCTTTGGCAACATACTTATTTTATTTTAAGGTGGAAGTGTCAGGGTAGCCCGCGTAATTAAATTTTTCTTGTATTTTTTTTGCAATTTGAGTGTCAGGCTGTATATTGAACAAAATATAATTCGCGACCGTAACACGTATTTATTTAAAGAATTATTATAATTAAATAAACAAAAATACATAAGAAAATTTAAATTTCGCGGGCTACCCTGGCGATTTCACCGGATGACGACGAATAAAACCTAAACAATTACACCAACCTAACCAACAGCCAATTAGAGTTCCTCACATAATATTAAATAAATTTTTGTGTACCAAATTTTGTAAAATCATTATTTGAAAAGAGTAACTATGGCGTTTCTTGTCCGTTCTTCTCCATAAGAATCTACCTTTCCGAATGGACAGTAGAGTCACTTTATTAATGTAACATTATTATTTTACTGAACTATAAACGATGACGTTCAAAAGTGCCGTTTAATGGCCTAATTGAAATAAACGTTTTGACTTTGACATTGACTTTGAGAGGCTGGTATTCGCGCCAGCTCGGCTATGCGAGGCGCATGCGCCAAGGTGCGTTCGGAAACGCATTACGGTGAATATCATGCTGGCGTCTTGCATCGACCTATATGACCAGGGAGATGTTCTTACTTCTTAGAAATCTATAAGATTGATGCACCAGGTGAATCAGCTGTATACGCTGATTTTCTAGATATATTACTACTTTTGAACTTTCAGGTTCAACGTTCTCTGGAATAAGAATGTTATCACTAAATGGAGATACATTTCATAATACTATTTAAAAATGCGTGCTGCATCATGTCACGGTGTGAACTGACCCTTGGAATGAGTAGAACTGCGGGACAACCAAAAGGAACAGATTTTTTTTTTAACTCATACCCCTATATTCCAAAGCCAAAGTTGTTTATCGATCGCGTCAATAATTTTCTAGCATTCAATATCTGTCAAAACGTGAAAATAAATAGTTTAGTAAAAATTTTGTTTTGCTTGAAATACTGCATAAGAATATTGTACCTATTCTGAACTACTTGATGCTGAGACTATTCAATTGACTTCACGATGTGGTAAGTGCTTATAGTAATCCAAAAAATGAACGTATCCGGGTACGGTTTAAATGATTGGTTTGTAAAAATATATATAATACTCTCGTCTATTACCATTTAGCTCGGAATCAGTACCAAAGGATTTTGAACAGACACAAAGAACAGAGGTTTTGCCTTTTACTAATTATGGCTTATCATCGATGGAAGAGTACCGGAAAGCTCAAGCAGAAATTCAACATCAGGAATGGTTGAAGAAAGCTGGTCTCACTAGTGAAGAAATAAAGCTGTATCAAGAGAATGAGGCAGGGCTACTGGACCAACGCAAGAAGATCGAATCCGGGGCATTAAAAAATAAACTAGAAGTAATATACAATAAAATCAGCAACATGCACAGCATAAATAAAAGGTAGGTTCTTGTGTAGTTTGATAATTGAGTTATAACACCTTGTTATTTATTTTAATTACGAATACAATGATGGTCTAAATGTGATATTCCTGTCAATATTAAACACTAAGTACTTTCTTAAGTTTGTCTCCACATAGATGATAAATGATTTCAGAGATGATACACAAAAAGATGAACAGCCAAGCACATCATCTGTAACAACACCTGAAAATCTCATAGAGAGACTTCAGCAAAGGCCCATCACATTCTACCCTGAGGGCCACCCAATGAACGAGCTTAAAGAACTAGAAGAGAATCTATTGGGCAACATCAAAACAGAAATGATACCATTGACAAAAAGACGCAAACTTCTCCGACGCTTACAGAGAAAGCAGGAGCGGATGCTTCAAGAGAATCCTTTTAACATGGCCACTATACCAAGTACTTCAAGAGTTGATCGAGCCGGAAGCCTCTGGGACATGAGGGAAATGCCTCGGTTGATTCCTCACACCATCACAAGTCGAGATCAAGAAGAGAATGCAATGGGACCACATTTGCGGACTATGTATACAGTCAGAGATAATAAAATTGTGCGGTTAGAACCAGTTCAGGCTGTGCAGGAGGAGTATAGGGCTGTGGATATTATGATGCCTATCAACCAAGCTGAATCACAGCTTTTGGAGGGAACAAAAATGTGTGTGGATGATATCAAGAAGATAGACCGTTTCAAGGATTATGAGCCTGGAATACCTTCAAAGGTATGTTCACAAAAAAGTATTTAATTTTAATGTCTAATGGTTGCTTTTTTTTTTGTTTTCAAAATGTGCTGACAATTCCGTGTATAGTGGCCGATCGCAGCCATGCGCGATTTATCGAGCGACAATAGTCCGAGTATGAGAATGTATGGCGCCGTTTCTGAGGCCTGTGACAGACGCGTGCGGCCGATTTCGGAAGCGGTGCCATACATTTTCTTAATCTTGACTATTGTGGCATCAGCTGCGCGCGGCTGAATTGTACCTTAAGATTGAATTGTAAATGATTGAAAAAGGTAGACAACCATCTCTAGAAAATCTTGTATGTAAACAGTTCCACCAATGTCTATTCCGACTTGTGTGTGAATAGCTCTAGTTATGTACAGCAAGACATTCGAGTTAAGTATTAAATCTTAAATGAATGGACAAAAGTAAACTTAACTCTTTGTTCACTTGTACAAGCTAGTAGTACTTGTGTAGATATTTTACGGCCGGTCTCAATAACGTATCTACCTTTAACCAACTGTCAAATTAGCTACCAACAGTAGCTGAAACATCATATTTGCCTTTGTGACATGACGTTTCAGAGATACGTTATGAAACAAGCCATTAATAATCAATCTCATTGATATATTCAGGTTCTATATTTGAAGAACATAGCTCCTGGAGTCAGTCAGGAACAGCTATTGGTGCTCTTCAACCAGTTCGTGCTGGCTAATGGTGGGCCTGTAGACCTGCGTCTGATGACCGGACGCATGAGGGGGCAGGCGTTTGTGGCTTTCCGAAGTAAGTTCATACTGTGTGTGTGTAATGTGCCCTGAATGATTGTCTTGTCTTGCAGCGATTTTGCGCTATTGCGAAACTTTTATGTGCGTGCTATGTGCAAAGGTTTTATGCAAAGAAATATGTATGATTTTCCAGATTTGGTGGTGGTAATTTTTGTGATGAATGTATTAATCCGAATTACTAAATTTATTCTCTGATATTTCCAATGAGTTATCACAACAGTTAGACAAATTTCTTGCTTTAAATTAAAAAGTAAACATCTAATCGAATTGAGACCCTCCTCTTTTTATTAAAGTTGATTATATAATGATTTTTATTCCCCTAATATACCTTGTGAATATTAGTTGGCTAACAATAAATAATCTGGAAAACTGGGAACTTATAAATTCTTATAGTTGGCTCCCAACATCCCGACACGGCTTTTGTGGATTCATTTATTGGTTCAAAGTTCAAAGCATCTATGAAAAGGAACTTGAAATGTGCGACTGACAAAAATCATAATATTAATGTAATTCATGCGAACTTTTTCTTGAACAGACGAAGAGCTGGCTATCCAGGCACTGGAGGAGATCAATGGCACCATTTTGACTGGCAGACCAATCATTGCGGTGTTCGGGAGGAATACCAACAGGATCCAGGAGGATGATGATGATGATGATGATGATGATGACGACAGATAAATTAATTCCTTAATAGAGAGACAACACCTGTCGTAAATTTTGTTTTGACTCGTGAAGAAACACATAGGCCATAGGGTATTCGACTACATTAAAAAAAAAAGTTTTTTTTTAGTGTCATCATCATTTATGGAAATTTTTGATAAAAGTCGAATACCCTATTTTATTACGAGGCATATCGAGTTTTAGATAAAATTATGTGATGTTGTCTCAGTCATCAACTCATCGACAACCGTGAGGCAGTCTCTTGCTAACTCGATATTACCGCTAGGGCACTGATGTACAGACGCCAGCACAACAAGCTACCCTGAACCAAATTTTCCAGTGATAAAGTTGAAAATATATTAAAGAAATTTGAGATTTTTGTAGATGTGCTGACGTCTGTACACGATTTGTATACCTAGTACAGCTACAGAAGGAATGGAATGGATTTCATTCAAAACCATTCTTGTCCGGTATTTGAACATCTGAAAAATTAAAAAATAAAGTTTCATGTGTATGGTAGGCGTCAATAAATTTAGGTGGGTCAATGACCGCTATTGCATATTTATGATGCGCCTATCATAGTTCTCGCGACCCACGCGTGTATGAGAAAATGTTCGAGCACGTACGATTTCGTGTTCTGTAGTTTCTGCCTGCTCTCAAGGGAAAAGGCGTGATTTTATATTATATCTCAATATGTAAAATACAATGCTGGTTGGTAAGATATAATCAAGTGTATGAGTATGGACGTGTTATTATGAATAAGGGATGTCAGTAAAGTTGTAGCAGGTATTCAGAAATGTACAAGATGCATTTTTTTGCACAAAAGGAAAGCCTGATGTTGCAATCAGGCTGTTCTAGGTAACGCAGTAATAAGGACACATTAGGATGACATCCTAACTCGTATACAAATCAAAATAGTTGCATTACGTATTCGCGTTCTCTTTTACACACTCTCCGCTCAAACGGGCCACCGACCACAGCCACCGGTGGTTGGCGACAAGCTGTTTACATGATTTTTAAACGATTTGTATGGAGTCGCTGCACACGTGTTACCAAAGGACGTGGCGCGCGACAGCCATCGGTGGCTGTGGTCGGTGGCCCGTTTGCCTGGAGTATTAGGGTCACCTGTAGTTGAGGCTGTTTTAATCTTTTAGTAAATGGTATTTAAGGCTGGAGCACATTGTATGTATGAACTTCAGTATTGACTCTATTTTCTTCAATCTCCATAAAACATAGGGGTTTGAACAGTGAAAATGAACTTTTGAGCTATACAGTTACAAACCAATACTTTCCTCTTCGGTCGCACCGCAGTTGGGGTAAAAAGGGGATGTGTCATGTATACTCGTCAGTTGTTGAACTTAATTTTTCAAACTCTATTGGGTTAAAATTCAGTGTGGTCAGGGTCAGTCAGGGTGTCCACAATATTGTCAAGATCGCACGTATAATTCATGCCCAAAATATATAATCACTAGCTTTTTGAATGAAAGTGATGAAATTCTGCCTGAAGTTCGGGCAAATACTGGCATCTTTAGACCATTACACATTTTTAGACCCTCGGACCTCCCCCCTTGCGAATACTATAGCTACACCCGTGTGAGGTGTGCATTGCCTTGTCGTCAATATCAGATTATATGGTCCAGTCTTAATAGAGGACTTTTTAGGTTTAGGTTTCAAAATCTAAATCGTAGCAAAGCGAAGATTGTATTAATTGATCTATAATATTATTTTTTGTGCTTTATGTCTATTCGAATTATTAGTGTACCATCAGATTAATATTATAACATTAATAGTATTCTTATTGCATCAGATATAGTCACGATTAAAAATATTATTGTACTCAATTATGAATAAACCAAGTTAGTATGGCTTTGTCCCAGACGTCGTAGGAAGTGTATATTTATATTGCGTAGCATTACCAGTATTTATTGATCCCCCTGCTTAGTGATTTAGTAGAATGTTTCGTCTATAATTATTAGTATGCTCTAAGAAAATATATCTTGAATATAAAACATACATACATAAGTATATTTAACACTATATATTAGTTGTAGGTACTCGTCTATCTATGTTTATTGCACTGTACACACGAAATTCATCGTAGATGTAAGACACGATTTAGGCTATCTGATTCATCCTTACATAATCTAAAACGCAACTCTCGTCTTTCAATGCTTATAACTACTATTCTTACACGCTTTCATGAAAAGTAAGTTCAGTATTCGACTGATAGAAATGCCGCTGCCGCTCGGGTCCATCTTCGAGGTTAAGCATCGATTGCCGAGGTCGGTTTTTGGATGGGTGACCATCCATACATACTGAGATTCCCTCCTCGTTGGTCCCGGCTGTTATTTGAACATCTTTGAGTCGTTATGGGTAATCGGGAAAGAGTATCTGACACTAGTCTCGTCAAGGAGTATCGTGTTACCCAGTTGTTGGGTTGTGGAGGTCAGATGGCAGTCGCTTTATGTAAAATACTGGTACTCAGCTGCATCCAATTAGACTGGAAGCCGACCCCGACATAGCAGTCCAGAAAAGTTGCGTTTTATATTATCTAAGGACAGGATAATACTTAATAAGTGTTGATACGAATTTGCTGCATCTCTAATTGGTCTTATGTAAAACATAACGTTTTAATGTATTGTTTGTATTTCTTCGTATAATTATGATACTCGTTTAGGCTCTAATGCGGCTACGGTGACAATGTCTGGATATGATACACTTTACGCCGATTGTAGGCTCACGTTGAACGTTCTTCTCCTTCAGTCATGGTCATAAAGGCGCGGGGATAACATGAGACTCGCCAAAGGCAGAGACTGATTTCCAACGTTTGTTTGTAATGTATCGAGTTATTGTAACGCGTTACAGAAGTCAGTGCAGCGAGCAGAGCATTACGCTTGAGCCATGAGCTCGAAGCGAGCGTCAGCCGCGTCGTGTAGGTATCGCCGTTCTGTAGCCAAGCTCGCCTCGCAAGATGCGGTATCACCGGCCTATTTGCACACTATGACCGTGATTGTTGGTGTTGTTGTTACGTATAAGCTTTTTTTGACAAACCGTCACTAAAGCTAGCTAGAAAGTTTCTAGCTAGTCTCGGGACGTATGATACGCCGACTTCCCTTGCAATGTCGAAGTATCATTACCTACCTACTTTTTCTATGATTCCTATTGTCATATAATAGCGATTTTGCCATCATGAATTTATAGTTGGCCAAGGGCGAGTTGTATCCAGATAAAAAAGGCTGCTGGCGGCTTGCTGTCAAAGCCGTAGCCGCGACCATGTGTTTGTGGCTTTAGTTAGGTTTTTGTAGTCATTCTGTGCAATACCATGTATAAGTATTCTGAATTTATGTAATAAAAATAAAGTAGCTTGAAATAAAATCACGGAACTTGTGTAGTTATGTTTAGTGACAAAACAGGCACTTATTTAATATATTCCTTGACAGATTACATTACATTTAAGACTATAACCATTTATCTGATATTTAATGAAAATAAAATCTTATTAGATGTCTAGAAGTGTTTTTTTTTTTCTTACTACACATATAAACTTTACAGAGAAAGCAATATTCACCAAAACTTGCATTAAGACAGTGTTTTCGCTATGTAGCTAAGGATATCTATGTAGAAAAGTATTTTAAAAACTGTTTAGCTGACACAGACGCCAGCACAGTCAAAGTTACCCGAAACAGTCAAATTTTCCCAATCAACCTTGAACCTAATGTTTATTTGCTATACAGTTGAAAATCTAATAGATAAATTTTGACAGATTGTAGTAGTTTGATGTGCTGACGTCTGTACATGTTTTTTTTTACATGTAATAGGGTTGGTGCCTTGCACAAGAGCTTGAAAATCATTGTAATTTATGAAACCTTATGTCAGTGTTCCAGAGTCACAGTTACACATTATATGTATTTACAAAAGCAATACAAACATATTTGTTTAAAACCACTGCTTGATAATAACAATAATAATTGTATATAAGTTGCAATATGAATTAACTTTCATGAAGATAAAAACCTTGATATTGGGGACCCACCAACTTATTTACTAAAAATGTCAATATCTTGTAATATTCCTTTCGGAAAGGCAAAATGCAGACTGCCTTCACTTCGACATTTTGCGGTTAAAGTTTGGCGCTACTAAATGTTCTACAGTATATTTTTTATTACGTAGTAATAAGCAGTCCATATACTTATCTAAAAACTTGCTTGTCATTTACTTTATAATTATTTTGATTTACAAAATTTTATGAAAATCATCACTAGTAAATTTGTAATTTGTGTGAATAAGGTTCGATTTTTCAAGAGTTAGCTAAATTTTACCTGAAGAATAAAAAATAGTGGTCCGACAGCTTTTATATGGAAATTATGACAGACAGCTATATTTACTCTTCAGTTAAAAACGACACTAAACAACTAATAAGGGCTGATTTTTCAGTAGTCAGATCTTTTATCCGAGGAATAAAATTGAGGTTTGACAGTTTTTGTACAGGAAATTTGTCAAACGGCCATATATTCTTCAATTAAAAGTTATCTAATCAAATCAAATCAATGGAATCGACATTTTTAAACTCCTAATGGAAAACCTGAGGGTCAAAACCAGGAACCTCATTGGTCGCAACCACTAGAAGACGAGTCATACTACATTTACATCTTACATACAAAAACTTTAGAAGCAGTCAGTTATCTGCACTTTCACTTAAAAACCAAAGATACCAACTTCCATAACGAAACTATTCACTTTTTAGTCAATATGGCCGAATTATGAAGAGTTCAGTCGTCATTGTTTTCTTGCGAAAAAGAGATGGTGCTATCCGTCCTGTAAAGCTCTATCTCTGCTAACACAGGAACAAAGGTGGTTCTAACACATCATAATCCAGGTCCAGAAAACGTCGCGTTAACGCAGCGTTCACTGGGCGTCCTTGTTAGAGGACTTGCGCCGTCGTTTGACGACGCGTTTTGGTGACGATCATTCATTCTCTTTCTTCGGCTGTGGCTCCTCCGCTGGAATAGAAAAGAGTCGTTAATTTTTCTTATTGAAGCATCGGTACTGGGATATGGTTTTTTCCCTAGAAGGGTCAATCAAAGAAATCTAGTTTTCTAAGTTTGACGGCCTGTAGCTGAATGTGAGTCACCGTCAACGCTCCCTGTGCAATAAGGGCCTAAACACATAACCGCGTTGCGGCGCCGCAATGCAGAAATCGGCGACACCGCCTGCCGCAAAGCTGAGTTTTGGGGTGTTTTTGGTGTGTGGTGTGCGGCGCGTTACGGTTATGTGTATAGGCCCTAACAGACACGTATCGCTGGTGCGTTGACAAGGAAAGGCTGAGCAATGTGTTATGTGCTTGCATGTAACCACAACAATAACTTATTACGCTATTGAAATCGCAATTACCACTGAGTACGCAATTCAGCTGGGGTAACCGGTTCTGTATGGGCAAGTTTATTTGAATTAAAAATTCCAAGTCCTACTGAAGTTATTTTAGTTTAGTGGCCCGAAAAAAATAACCGGTAATATCATAGGAAAACTTTGCCAATAACTTATTACGTTATTCTAAAAGACCACTGAGGAACAGCTGGGGTAATCCTTTCAGAATGAGCAAGTTTATTGGAATTTAATAGTTTCAAGTTGCCCGAAAAATATACCGTCAATTTTATATGTAAAAACCAGTCAGTCCTTTCTCTAAACATCTCACCGTTATCACATAGGCGAGTAATACAACCTTGATTGGATGGATTGACAGTTCACTTCATCTAAGTTTACATTTTGACAGAATAGCACCACAGAACAATGCAGAAGGGTGTTGTATGTACTGTCTATTTAGATAGAAGGGGCATTAGAGTAGTGTAAGTTGTATAAATGCGGTACATTTATATCCACTCACGTTTCCCGTCATGCATGGCGTGGTGCGGCGGCGCGTGGTGGTGCAGCGCGTGGTGCGGCGCGTGCGCGTAGTGCTCGGGCGCGGGCGGCGCGGCGCCGTAGTACGCGTGCTGGTAGGCGGCCGGGAAGGCGCCCGCGTAGCCGCCGTAGTAGCGCCCGCCGTACGCGCCGCCGTACGCGCCTGGGTGATCACGGTTTTACGTCATTTAGGGCTGTTTTAGCAATAGTCAGATAATTAAAATTAAAATAGGTTAGCATATACTTACAATTTTTTTATACTAACTTAATTCTATGGATACAATGGCGGTCTTGCCTTATGCAGCTGACAGCTATATCTACCATAAAACCTTGGGATGAACTGAAAGATTAAATAAGAAGTTGGTGTTCTGCGGTGTACGGCTATTAAATCAATGAAAGGAGATTGGGCACTTCTAGGCGGTCGGCGGCCAGCAATGACATTAGTGTCAAATGAAAGTACTGTTAGGAATAAATTTTAGTATGGGCGTTACGTCGTATTTCATTTAGAATAAAAGATAATATTCGGATATCAGTAAAATGTAATTGTTTAGCAATGTCGCATAATTATTGTGTGGTGTAATGCTTAATCCTAACGTATCGTATCATGTTAATTTTACTTATTACCACCAACGCAACAAAACCCGCCAGTTCGACTCGACTACCTACTGACGCGGGGGACTTCGAACAAGAACAAAACAACCACGCTCCTTCCGCGCAGTCCTTCGGTTACGCTTGTATCGTTGTGTACTGTGCGATTGTCCATCGATTAACCTTGTGCTTTTATAAACCTTTTGACCTTTGCTTCCTACTGGACTTTTGTTTACTCCTACCCTGATCACTTTGTCCTACGTTTTTGGACTTGATTTTGTTAAATATGGCAGAAAATCGACCAGTGGTATTGGTTAACAGAAGAAGAATCGAGAGAACCCAAAAGTGTTCTAACCATTTTATTTGATGAATTTGCGTTGTGAAAGCAACGAAAGACTTGCCACGCTGTTTCAGATGAGTAGAAGAACTCTAGAAAGACATTTAAAAACATCAAGAGTTTGTTTATTTACTGATTTCGTGCCTCGGCAACTGGGTTTCAACTACGTCGAAAGAAGAATTCTTGCTGAAAGATCTCTACGTACCGAACGCTTTGTTTGGAAAGCCCTATTTAACATTAGAAGATAGACATGCAATAGCGATAATGAACGGAACATACATCTACATCCAGAACAGTTTCAATTATTCTTTCCAAAGAAAAACGTATGGTTTACCCAAGTTTTTTAACCTTTTAAAACCATTCATCATAGTCAGCTGCGATGGTTATATTTTAAATGTTTGTTGACCATACGCGGCTACTGATTCAGACCCAACTATATTACAAAGAATGTTATATGACGATGAAGATACATTTCATTATTTTTATACATGATCGTGGGATTAGAGACGCCCTTTCTGATTTTGACACAAGTCAATTAGTCTGCTTATATGCTTGAAAGTAACGACTGTGGTGCAGATCAGCTCGCAACCGAACAGGTCTAGATTGCTTGCCATATCCCGCAGGGTGGTGGTAGAAGTAATAAATGGCCGATTCAAGCGCGACTTCAAATTGTTCCGCCAGAATTATTTTATTCGGGCTTTCAACCATATGTTTGAAGACTTTATAGCAGCTTCACTAATATAAACGCTTTCCAGAAGCCGATGCATGATAGCGTACATGAGGCCACATTTGTGGACATTATAAACGTCCGTTTGAATCGACCATATCACCTGGCGGACTATGTTGTTTGTAAACACACAAAGAACAACGTTTCCAAGCATCACTGGTCATCAGCTTATTTTTGTCGATTTTCCAAATCTTGCACAAGATGAGCTTATTCTGTTTGCTCTCGGTATGTATCAAATCAAACTAGCCCAGTTATTATGCTGAGCACAGTGCTTGTATAATAATGAAGTGTAAGTGGAAAAAACCTACCGTTCGGGTCAAAAGAACGGGAAATGAAACGTCTACGGTTTCGGAATCGGAAGACCTGATCAGAGAACCGTTAGTATGCGGCCGGCCCTAATGTCCCGCGCACACCACCGCTCCCAAAGATTGCCTATTGTGTGGCGAGTTAGCTGCGGCCTAGACCGTACATTTTGTTGTGTCTGAAAAACGTGCAGTCCTTACTATACGAGTTAATGGTGTTATCAGTTACCTGGAGGAGGCGGTGGGCCAGCGTGTGGAGGCCCCGGGTGCGGCCCCGGGCCCGGGCCCGCGTTGGGGTTCGGTGGCATCATCATAGCTGGAAATAAAACAAATCCGTATTTTGAATCATTTCTTTTTATGGCAATGGAGCTTATGTAGAGAATATTTCTTAAAATAGAGCAAGGCAATGGGGTAAAAAAATTAGCCATTCTATCAATTATATGTATTGTATTATAGCCTTTTTACGAAATTTACCCTGCGCCTTTACATCTTGGACAGTCGTTACGGGTAGTCAGAACCATGTAATCTGACAGCAGTCTTGCCAAGAGGTATTGTGTTATCCAGTTACTGGGTTGCGGAGGTCAGATAAGCAGCGGCTCCATGTAAAATACTAGTTCTCAACTGTAAAGCCCAGTATAGTTGAGATAAGGCTAAGCGATTGAATGCATCTTACTACTTATTATAAATGCGAAAGTTTGATTTAGATAGATTACAGACTAGAATAGCATACAGGCTACTTTTTTATATCGGAGTATGTTCCCTTGGGATAATTTCTGACAATGACGCGGGCGGAGCCGCTGGCCGATGCTAGTTGTAGATAAGTAATAACTCACGGTGATGCGGCGGCGAGGTCATGTGCTGCGGCGGG
>NDFZ01005483.1:1270924-1285965 GCA_002192655.3 Mamestra configurata
CTGAGCCGGCAGCGCGGCCTGCGCGGGCAGCGCGGGCTGGGCGGCCGGAGCGCCCGGGGCTGCGCCCTCCTTGATCTCCGGCTTGGGTGCCGGCTTCTCTTCTTTACGCTCACCTAATTGAAAATAATAAGTTTGATTTGTAATGGAATTAGAACTTTGTTTGTAACCTGGAGTTTGTTGTTTCAAAATTTTGTAACTATCTCGAATTCTGAATTAAATTACAGTGAATAGATTAGTTCTAATCACAGTAACTTTATCACTTATGCAGTGTTTTTATAAGCTTTTATTTAGTTTCACCTGTCCCGATGTTTGTCTGTCATCAAATCTTGTAAGTTAAATTTGACGCACTTTACGGTTTCCGATTGAGCTGAAATTTTGCACGCATATGTATATCGCGTGACAATGCAATATTATGATGACATGGAGCGAGCTGGAAGGTGGCCATAGGAATTCTGTAATGAAACGACGCAACCCCATTGAGTTTGAACTCGTATGATTCGTCATGACGAGTACTATATCTCTAGATGGTATCCAGGGTCTGATGATGGAGCTGGAAGGTGGCCGTAGGAAGTCTGTAATAAAACGACACAATCCCATCGAGTTTGGGCTCGTTTGATTCGTCTTGACGAGTACTTTGTCTCTAAATGGTAACCAGGGTTTGATGATGAAGCTGGAAGGTAGCCATAGGGTCTCCGTAATAAAACGACGTTACCGCATCGAGTTCGGGTTCGTTTGATTCGTCTAGATAATATCCATATGCAACCCCATCAGATTTGGGGAAATAAGTTTGTTCCATTTGTTATGAATGTGAATTGGAACGAAATGGATAGAATGAGAAACATTATTTGAACATGATTTTATTATAACCTACAAGTCCTGCTAATGAAATAAATCAAAGTCAAAGCGTTTTATTTCAATTAAGCCATTAAACGGCACTTTTTAACGTCATCATTTACAGTTAAAATAATAATATAAAGTTAATAAAGTGACTCTACTACATTTTGACGGCAAGATTTAAAAATAAAAGAGTAACGCGCTTTTATTAAAAAAATGGGGATTATGTTTCATAAAATGGTATATTTCTTATCAGAATTAAATTATTTTTAACTTTTTAGTTTTTTTTTTATTAACAAGTAATAAAAGCTTGTTTAAAAAAAATCTTCTTTTTTTTACAATTGATAGGGTCGCATTTGCCTACGATCTCACCTGATGGAAAGCGATGATGTGGTCGACGGTGGGGCACGCTTGTCTAAACTTAACCTGCCATCAGGAAACTCACGACACCAGCAGGGAATTTCATTCCTTAGCTGTGCACATAATGAAGGTATACCCAAAACATTTTGTGCGTATGGGTGTGTACCGGTGACGCATCGACGTACGTATTGTACTCCAATGATGGAATGGCCTAGGCGTACTTCAAGCAAAAACCCATCAACAATATTATAGAACCACATACCCTCATTCTCCGGTCCGTTGCTGGGCGCGTCTTCGGCCTCCTTCTCCTTAGCCTCGGGCTCCGTCTTCAGCTCAGTGGTGACTCCTTCGGCCTTCACCTCCGTGGTAGACACCTTGTCGACTTGTGTGGGCAAGTTCGGCCCGTTCGTTTCCGTCTTGATTTGAGTCTGGTCTTGTTCCATTGGCTGTTGAGGATAATATAGTGTTGAATGATAAGGTTTAGAACTTGGTATTGTTATAGGATATCGTTATTATATCGTAACTGTAAATTTTTTGACGACCAGAAAGAAAAGGTCTGGATTTTTAAGGGTAATAATGTGAACTGGTAGAAATAAGAGCTATTTTTTCGACGGTACTTCCATCGAGAGAATTTGTCGTGATTTTTTAATTTAATTTTAGATTGTCTCTGAAAAAGGATCATGGTAAGTAAAAGTAGCACGGGATTACCGATATCAAGGTTAAGCAACGCTTGTCAAGGTCGGTCCGTGGTTGGCTGGAAATCTATAAATCTGTTAAATCACCTCATCCTTCCTGTCGACGTTGAGCGGCTGCGTGTTGGAGGTGACGCCGCGCCGCATCTGCTCCTGCGCTCTCTCGACCATGCGCGCGAATGTTTCCTCGTCTACGGCTGGTTTGCAGTGCTGAAACGAAATCAAACGAAATATCAAATAACACAAGCAACAATTACTGTTGTTTTTGAAGTGAAAACTTCTTTGGCGGCGTTGTGCACTATTTGGGATGGGTAAAAAAATGTTAAACTCGCGTCAGGACACGTGACCTGATCGAAAATTCGTAAGACGGAGGGAGAGTAGACCGCCGGCGCGGCGTAGGAGAGGAAGTAATATCCCCCTCTCTATCTACCGCGCGGCGAAAATTTATGCCTCAACTCATGCATATGCAATTCGTGCGAAATTTTTCCCTAGCCATTCCAAAATATCAAAAATGCACAACGTTAATGTTCAAGTTTTCACTTCTGCCGGCACTCCCGGAGTGCAACCCGTTGTTTTTTTGAAGTGTGTTTTCACATTCCACTCAGATGACGTCCTTTCAAGTTAGTTTTCAATTTCACGACATTCATTTACAGTTCGTCTACTATTTGTAAGACATCGCGTACCTTCTTCAGTTCCTCTTGGAAAGCGTCGCTGCTTTCGATGAATTTGCGCTTCTTGGCTTCGAACTTCTCTTCAATCTGCTGTAACTCATCTTCTAGTTTCTTCTGGTGCATCGTCAGGGACTGCACTTGTTTCTTTAGGATCTGGATTTAATAAGAAGCGGTGATCAAATTAACGAAATGGAACAAGGAATGCTAAATATGGTTACATGTTACCATATGCCATGGTCTGCTTAAAATGAGTTACCAATGCTACAGTTTTTATTTTTTGTAATTAACCTTTTGAACGCCAGAGCATAAACGCATCGGCGTGCCCCCGACGCCAAGCCACAAACTCGCCGTACTTTTTATCACATATTTGTGACGTTTGGCGCACAGGGCACGCGCTTGCTTGTCATGTATACGTGACAATGGCGTTCAAAAGGTTAAGTTTTGTGTGAATTTAGTTTCAGAAGCAAGCTGTTGGCTTCCAGTCATTTATTGAAGGAGCGCATCAAACTAAAACTTTACGTCTTCAAATATTGTAATTTTATGTGTAGGTACAATTTTTGTTGGGAGGCTCTTAAATAAGCTAATATTTTTTGGAAATTTTAAATTCAGGGGGGAAAAGGAGGGGGGAGCTTGTTTGCATTAACACATCGGTGTGCCTCCGATGCCAAACCACAAATTCGCCGTTTTTTTTGTCAGTTCTAGCCGACGGTGGCGTGTTGGGCACTTTTTCATTTGTCGTCTATAACCGACCGTGGCGGTCAAAAGGTTAACACATCTGTGGTTCAGATAATTCATTTTACTTGCTCACCTGCATTCTGGCTGTGGTGACGACAGAGCGTACATCTGGCACGACAGTATCAGAGAATATCTCGTTGATGAGACGATGGTTGCGCAGGTATCTGGCGTAGGCCACGTGTTTCACTGACAGGCCTTCATCTTGATCTGTAAATGGCGTACAAATCATTTTAATAACATAACTATTATTTACATTTCACAGAATGATGAAGATATACAGGCGAGCGGGAGGCGTAACGCGCTGGAGTGGTATGGCCATGTTGGAAGACGAAGCGATGATCTTGCCGTTCAGGCCGCACAGAATATCCCAGAAATAAAGGAGAGGCCGCTCCTCATTGACCTGGTGGAGCTACATTGAAAGAGACTTTAAGCCCAATTGCCGGTAGACGATCATGTCTACCTACCTCCCACATGTTATTGCGTCCCTCGTACACGGGTCTCCCGTGTGCTCTGAAACGAGGGTTCAGTACGATAAGGTATTATACCGATTATACGGGCTCTACTCGGAGCGGGTCGCGTACGGACCAATCCCTGTCGCAGTAAAACAATGCTCTAGCGCCTTACGTGTGTTTGTCTCCGTTCTGAGAGCCCGTACGGGTCTCCCTTATAGCTGTGAAACCAGCCTTAGGTCTAGTATTTATTTATTTATTTAAACTTTATGTACAAATTGTACAATAGAGGTACATGGGCGGACTTAATGCATCAAGGCATTCTCTATCAGTCAACCTTTTTTCTATGTAGTATTGCATATTACATAGAGGGGTAAAGAACCGTAGTTAACATTAACTTTGCTAGATCTGAGTATCAAGTTATCAACCCACCTTCTTCATCCTCAGCAGGTTGTATATCAATTCTTCTGTCTTGTTGCTGTTGTTCCTTCTGCGAGCTGCCCTTCTTGCTGGAGCTTTCTTCTTCAAGGTTACCTACTGCTGACACAAAGTATGTGTTAGGGTCTGAGCTAAATGGGTCGCCACACGTCAAAGTAATGCAAACTTGCATCATTAGGTCTAGTTATGCTTAACGAACCATTATTACAACCATGATAAGTCTGTATTTTAAAGTGTTATTTGTAATATTTCAGTTGGAAATAAAGGAGTCGATGCTGCAGGCAGATTGGTACATTTTAGCACACCTAGAACCTTCATAAACATCCGCTTTGTTGTGTGTCGACCATAACTGAAAGAAATACGATATGAAGCGGCATTGATGCGTGAAAGATGCTTTGGAAAACTGTTTTTTTTTACCATAATGTAATTTATAATTTATGGAATGTGTAGATAAGATTCCTATTTACTGAGGCGTTATAACACGTAAAGCTTTTTGAAGCTACACATAAAAGAAAATGCAATACACTTGAACATAAAATAAATACTCTTTGAATCGTGTATAATGCAATCAGAAACTTAATGAAAACATTGATTTTGAATTAAACTCCAAAAAGTAAGCTATAATTTTTCGTTGCCAATAAATAACACAGAAAAGCGGCCACATCTACTTCAACACGGTAGAAACAACAAATTTTGGCATGGCAACACCAACAAAAAAAAAGTTGCCAACAGCGAAAACTACACAGATCATGCGTTTTTCCCTTACCTACTGCCTTATTTTTCGCCGCAATATAGGCTAAATACGCGGGAGAGTTGTGGTAGGCCTTCAAACTTTTTTCATACTCCAACTGTAGTCAGATGAGTCCCGTGCGTGCATTATATGAGGTGGCGTGCATGTGAAGGACAAAATAGCGTTACTTGATGTGCGCGGGTTAGTCACGGTTTGGATTTTGAAGTGGGTGGACGTGTTTATCGAATGTTAGGTTGGATTCAATAGTTTCTTAGCATTAAGAGAGTTACTGTCTAAGACAACATTTTATGTTACCATGAAAGTGTTGCCAGCAGGAATATTCAGCAGGAATATTTAATTATTCTTTTCTCCTTGGAACATGTCCTTCTGGTTGTTGGTTACGAAATTTATTGCCAGACATGATTGTATCGAGAAAATAGAGGGTAATAGGAAAGGCCAACATTTTTTTTGTTGCACCAGCTCTTCCGCGGCCCTGCCTCGTTTATTACAAGAGCCAATGACGAAACCTTTTATTTAATTATTTAACGAGCTTTTGTCCGCGACTTCGTACGCGCATTTCCCATTTTTTTCCCGTTCCCGTAGGAATTTCAGAAAAACTTCTCTTATTGCTTGATCCCCTACGGGGTGTAGGCGAGCTACATGCCAAATTTCGGCTTTCCAGTAGTTTCGGTTGTGCGTTGTCTGACAGTCAGTCAGTAATGGAAGAATTTTATATAAGTATATTGATTAGTGCGGTAATGATATGTAAGTCAGTTCCACACACTTCAAAATCCGGAATAAATAAACTATGAACAATATCGCCCACCGGGGAAGGGAATGGAACACAGTTCTTTTAGCAATGGACATAATGGCAGTACCCAAGTGCGGTAATATACAGTGGCGTCAATGGAACCTAGCAGTGGAACATGATGGCTGAAGTGTTCACACATTGGTAACCAATGGTTGTGTGATGCTTTTGCTGTATTTGTGCCTTTCTAGGGACTTTTGGTAGGTCTTGGAGGGTTTCATTCAAGGGTATGATTTGAACTACAAGTGAATGTAGAAGATTGAACTTAGTTATAGGTGAAATAGACAATATAATTGTTTTAATAATTAAATTGAAAATAATCGCATATTTGTGCAGAAAGGCTAAAATAGGGGATACAATTTACATTTAAATATCTAAATATTGATGAGATATTTTGATTGCTATTGGACAAGAGAAAAATCAAAACTAAAAACAAAAGTTGTGTCATGTATTGAAAATCCCATGGGTTTTCTTTATGGAAAATTAGTCACAAATAATAATAAATACTAATTAATAAACACAAAACAGCAAGAGCTTAACCTCAAAACCCTGTGTTAAAATCAAGCACTGTTGTGATAGTGTGGATTATGCACAAATTGGTACCCTGTGATAAAGGCATAAGGTTCATTATTGTACCTCTGGTTTTGTGTGCCAGCCATTGTATATAAGCGGGCGACGATTGGTATGCTTTCAACATTTCTGTGTACTGCGCCTGGATGAAAGAGTTTTGTCAAGCATGGTGACCCTCTTGGGTCAATATTTGGGAATTATTATAAAAATAAAAGGGTAAATGGCATATGAAATGATGCCATATTAACACTCAAGGCATGGTTTGACTTTCCATTAAACAGGACTTGGAACTTGTTTTCCATTGATCTTTACCCTATCTTTAACAAGTTAGTAAGGTTCTTATAATGTAACAAAAGGCCAATATTCGTACTTAGCCTTTCGAACGCCAGAGCATAAACGCATTGGTGTGCCCCCGACATCAAACCACAAATTCAACAAAAAGGGTTGGCGTGTTGGGCACTTTTCATTTGTCGGCTATAGCTGACCATGGCGGTTAAAAAGCGTCCAAATTCAAGTGAATCAAGAGGTGGTTTAGGCAGTTTGCAACTGCACTGCAAATGAGAATGCTTTTTAAAACTACGATTATTGCCCTCTGTCAGTGGTTTAGTATTTTTCAGTGATTAAATCTATTTATTATGTGGTGTTTCCACTTTTTTTATGGTTATTTTAACTATTGAGAAATTGGTTTTGAGTTTCATGTAATATTCAGCCTGAAAAATACTACACAGCTCTTAATATTACAAAAAGGTAGAAAGAAAGATATCCATACCTTCTCAGCCTCATACTCATCAACATATCCTGCCTTCTCTGTTTCAGGGAGGTCCCTCCACATTCCCCCAATTATTCTCCCAATCTCCCATAGCTTTAGGTCAGGGTGGGCAGCCTTTACAGTGTCCCATACTCGTCGGGAGTACCTCATGTAGGGCATCAAGGGCTTTTCTGGCGGCTTCGGGGGCTTTGGCAGGCCCGCGCCCTAGAATATATGAACGGGATTAGTTTTTGGTAATGGCTGTGGATGATAAGTGCCTAGAAGAAAAAGTTTTTAGTGCAGCTGAAATACGTGAGATTTTTTTACACAGTATACACTAAAGATATTCATTCAATCATAATGGTGGCTCGGAACATGCCGCGAGTCGCTGCGCAAAAGCAAATTTATGTGACAGCTGGGGTGAGGGGTGGGGTATTGCGCAGCGAAATGTGAACCTCACAGCCGCCATTAAATCTGAATCGAACTATAACTTATTGACATTACCAACAGCACAACAAACCAATATTCAATCACAAAGATATCTCGAAACTACCAAGAAAACACACAAAATATTACCCAATATACTCGACTCACCGCGCCGGCACCCTTGCCGATCTTCTGCGGCTGAAATCCAGGATGAGAATGTACCGTAGATACAAATGGACTGGTCTTATCATCCTTAGCGGCTGTGGCGGTGGCGCCAACCGCGGCCCCGGCGGCGCGCCGCGCGGCCTCTGCACCGAAACGCTGTTGCTGGGGAGTGTGCGGCCAGCCGCCGTACCCCCCCGGGTGGCCCAGCGAGGGACCACCTTGGTATTGCGGGTGGTGGTACTGGTATTGGTTATGGTGCGGCGGCGGTGCATTCATACCGCCTTCAAGCCAAGCAGCGGGGCGGCAATACAATGAAAGAAAAAAACAAAAAGCATAAGGGAATGGGACAGGAGCGGGTAGGGCAAACAAAAGATAATCAAATGCAACAACATCTAAATAATATCAAATCATAATGTTAAGTGGAAGTTATTAGTGTGAGCGAGCAGAACTAGCGTAGTATTTAGTAGGCTTAATTAGCATAAAGAATCAAGAATCAAAGAACAGACTGGTGTGAGACGATGACTTGTGATGTGAAAACGAGAAAAATTTTGGTGCAATTACAAATTTAAATCCCCACAGAGTACCTATTTCCAAAACAGATGAGGGTGTGAGAACAATTTTGAAAATAGAAGTAAATCAGATTGTAGCATTACCTTTCATCATACCGAAACTCATGGGGGGCCCCGCAATCATGTAGTCTGTTTCAACATAACAAAACATGAAACAAAACCAACATAAGAGTAAAATGTTGTCTAATGCGTAAAGAACAAATTAAGAGAAAATAAAAAGTATGTTACTAATGCATATACTTTGAAATAAACAAGCATAGAATTGGAGCCATGCTGCCGAGGGTCATAACAGCAGTTAGGTACCAGCAATACCAACAACGGTTCTCAGCCCTGCTAAGCTTGCAAAGGCATCAAAATCAGATATACATGTTTTTAGTTAGTAATCTAACAACATTCTAGAAACAATATTAATCAAACATTCAAAGAGAACAGTTTCAAATGCTGAAGTGTTTGGCCAAACTGTTATCTATGCTTTGCAATTTTTATTACTTTCTAAATATAAAAAGTGTGCATGGAATACAAACGCGGATTGCTCTGGGGGCTTGGCATCGACATCGATTGGTTTTGCTTGTAACTGTTTGGTGCAGCCATAGCACGAAGTCACTCTGAAAAAGATACGGCAATTTCTAGGTGAACCACCAACTAGTCAGGTCAAGTTATTGAGCAATTTTAAGTTATAAACTTTGATTAACTTTAATTCTAGTCAACTTTATGTCAATTAAACTATGTTTATAACCTAGATAAAATTAAAAGCCGAATTTATCATTCAGAAACAAATCTCAATGAATTACGATCGGATACCGGCCACTTTGGAATCAAGGATAACCTTTATTCCTGGGTAGGTGGCGAGATTTTAAATACTGTTACACATCTCACCTGGCGTTATCTATATTAACGAGTTTATTAGCTCCAATAACCTGAAATCAGTAAAATTATACGATTTTTAACCAAAACAAGGACAAGCGTCACTTTCCAGTTAGCAAGACGCCATGTTTACGTCAGCCATTTTGTTTCCATTGACACTATTTTGACATTCCATTCTGTATTTTAGTCGATTCTGATGTAGGTATTCGCTGTCGATGTTTCAGATTTGCAATAATATTCCCCCTACATCACTGGTTGAGGTCACGTCAGGCCAATTTCAAGGTTCCGTATGCAATAGATTACCAACGGATACCTCCGATGCTTAAGCCTACGATGTCCATCGTCCCGTCTATCAACAATTTATAAAAATATATTCTTAGAAACGTTATTTTTTCGGTTTATGATATGGAATCCTTCGTGTATATACGATTCCAGTTAGCAATTGATTTTTGATCGCCAGCTTTTTGCTGGCGATTAAAGTCGTTGTGTGTGTGCAATACTTTAGCGACTAATGATGTTGGACGCCCAGTTACAGCCACCATAATCGACTAACTCAGAAATTTAACAGTGTTGCTACTGTTAATAATTTCAGTGAGTGTTTAAAAAGAGCGAAAAAACTAAAATAAAACGTTTCTGAACTATATTTCATTTAACTAAGGCTTGGTCAGCCTGAAAGTATTTTTGTCCACTGCACAGACGCCAGTACATCAACCTACAACAATGTGTCAAATTCCTTTTATAGATTTTCAACTTTATCGCATTAGGTTCAAGGTTGATTGGGAAAATTTGACAGTTTCGGGTAGCTTCATGTGCTGGCGTCTGTACATACCTAATTCGTGAACTTATAGAGGTATACAGACGAGTACAGAGTCAGAGAGTACAGAGAGTAAATTTAAAGTCCCGCACACTTCCTCTGAAAATGGGAGGATCCTCCTGCCAGACGGTTGCTGTGTCTGGTGGGCAAGTGTCCGATGCTTTATCTGCGGACTGTTGTATATGTTCACATCGCACGGAGAACTTTGCTTGCGCGATGCAGGATTTCGTTGTTAGTTTGTCGTAGATGGCGTTGCAGTTCTTCTCGTTGCCGTACAAATTTTGGTTTTTAGTTTTTGGAACGAAGTTCCTAATCGCGCGTTGTTAAAGGGGGCTAGACGGAAAAAATTCATACGAAAAGTTGAAAAATTCATACGAAATAAAAGAAACAAACGACAATCAAAAAAGTGTCGTTAACACTTTTTTGATTGTCTTTTGTTTCTTTTGTTTGAATTTCGAAGAAGAATGTGGTTTTAATTTCGAATTAAAGCGCCAAAATATAAGATACAAATATTTTGATAAAAGTAATTGATTAGACACTAATTTTTCCCTCGACTCAGCTCCTTTTATTCTATCCTAGAAAATTTTATTGGAATATGATTATTTTTCGAAGACAAAAAACAGCCTCTTCATGAATGAGTTTTCTTAATCGGATCTGTATCTACAGTAGAACGGAACAAAGAATTTTACCGTTTATAATAATTATTAGTATTGACTATTTTGAAAAAAGGAGTCTCGTAACTTATATTTCATTGTAAGTAGGTACCCAAAAACTTCTCAGGTACACACAATCCAGAATAGAAAGTTGGTATTAATTTCAAATACAAACGAAACATTCGAAATAAAAAAAAAATTGCATGATATCTGCTCTGTTTTATGAACAAACAGTTTTAAAACTATGAAACGTATCAGTTATTAATAGCGTAATAGACTTAATTGGCGATCGTTCGAACGCAACAAATTGAAGCTGAAAACAATACAAATATTTTAAAACATTTAAATAAATTTTAAATTAAACAACCTATTAATTGCTTTGCTTTGTCTACATATCATCTTCCTGTCCTTATCCGATGTTACTTGGGGTCGTCACAACACGTTTTTTTCGTCAATTCTTTCCTGTCAGTCGTCACGCTATCACTAGCTCCCTTTTCTTTCATATCCGCTAGCTCTCTGTCTAACCGATTTGTCAACACCTGACCCAAAAATTCGGAAGTTGGAATGTGAATAATCTACAATTCATAGTCCGTACTGTCCGTAGCCAAATAAACCAGCTGACCGCAGTGTGCCAGTTACCTACCAGCAAATGTCGATCTATTATTTGATTGTGCCTGACCGGGTGACATTTTTGGCGCGTTTAATTTGTATCGTAAGTAGAGATGTCGCGAATAGTTGTTATAGCGAATAGTCGAATAGCGATTAATCGCCATACTCTATGGCGAATAGTCGAATACTCGCCATTATTACTCGACATAAAAAAGGAATACAAAAAATAGTTTATTTTGTTCTCAAATATTACTTGTAATAGTTTCTTGAACTAACTGCACCACAATCTGAACCTTTTGGATTTTATATACTTATTAAATTATTATTTAAAAAGCCTTACCTACTAATTAACTCTGGCCATGACTCCGACTGACTAATTAGGTGGAGTAATTTCACTATTCTTCTTAAGCCACAGCCCACATGGACTGGCGATCGTTATTTGAGATCGCGTCTTGAGAATTCCAATTTTTGACTTCATCAAATTTATCTGTTGAGCTAAGAAAACCACTGTTTCTAAGACGGCGGCAAGCAGAAGTTTGAGACGAACGTTTCCTAGGTAATTTAATTGCAAGTGTTATTGACCTCCTAATGCACTAGATTTGACAGATCGTGATTTTTTCTATGGAATAATCTAGAAGGACGTGTTATCAAACACTAAAAGCAGAATATTTGTCGTTAATGGAATACCTACAAAAAACGTTGTGCATTTTTGATATTTTGGAATGGTTAGAGAATAATTTCGCACAAATTGCTAAAATTATATTTTTTTCTTTTGTTTTTTTTTTTTTTAGTATTTGAAATCATCAAATGACTTCTTCCGCTCTGGGTGGAGCGGAAGGGCGTGTCAGATTCTTACAGACTAAAACCCATCCGTGTTCCTTCTAAAGCCATCTCTGACATCTCTTTGAAGCGCGCGTGAAACACAACGCGCCGTCGACCCGGGCCTGGTGGTGATCGGACAGCGAGCCACCCAACGCTCGCCATCCGCAGGCTTGCGCCTACGGTGGCCGTGGATCGCCCTGCGACTCCCGACGCTCGGGGCGTCTTTCTTCTGTAGCGGCGGTTAGGGCGAAAGCCTTGCCTTTCCCTCGCGCGGCCCGCCTCCTCCTTCGCTAGCATTACTGCTACGCAGAAGGAGGTAACTGTTTCCCAAGCCTCCTCGCTCCGGACCATGGATTCAACCCGGGCCGGACGCGAGAGGTCGCCGCCGCCGATCGCCTCGAAATTTATATTACCTACATTACAAATTTAAAACTTCAGAACGTTCCCTCCGTCTTACGAGTTTTCGATCAGTGACGCGAGTTTAACATTTTTTATCCATCCCAAAAAGTGCCAAAGAAGTTTTCACTTCAAAAATTGGTTGTCTGTAAAGTCGGTTTACGGACGATAGTTTAACGTGACAACGTCATAACAAAACATTGATGAAATGATCGTAACGTTACAATGAGCGTAACGTTACAATGAGTCATCCTTTTTCGTGCGTGCAGCCGGCGTTCATCGATTTATTAGACGTTGTCACGTCAAAAAATTCGCCGTTCTCTTCTGGAGTCGTAGGCAAAAATACTAATTACTTTATTAGTAGGGTAACGCTTTTATAGAAAATATTAATTAGGATAATTACAAGTCATAATCTAAGAATTACTTGTGATAAAGACAAAATGTTATTTTAGATGTGTATTAGGAGTAGGTACCTAATAGGTACCTATTTCATTAAAAATACAACATTGTTTTGCTCATATCTACGTAAATAAATAATTGAGGCTGATTAGTGGGTGGGTAGTAGGTATTCCATAAATATGACGATTTCTGGGAACTCAAGACTGATGTAAAATAATTTTAGATTGATGCATAAGTTGGTACATAATTTCTGTTTTTAACCTTGCCCGATTGTAGGGTTTCAGGACTTCTTTTGCCCATAACAAATCTAATATTACGAAGTAATTCGTACTTATCAAAAAGATGTCACCGCTGTTCAAAAATTTTGTTCGCGAACAAAGACAATCTCCCCAAACAACACTTCGCCGCGCCGCGGGAACTGCCCGCTGACTTCGTGACCCCGGTGGATTCTGCCGGTCGATTCTGTAAAAATGTCGAAGTGAAGGCTTGGGTGAAGTGATCACGAGGTGAGCTGTCAATCCATATAATCAAGGAGTCACGTGATCACGAAGTGAGCTGTCATTCCATCTTGATTAAATGAATTGACAGCTCACCTCGTGATCACTCCACCCAAGCTGTCACTTCGACATGTTTACAGAATCGACCGTTGCCACGCTGCTCACCGCGCCGCCGCCGCGCCGCCACCGCTCCGCTGGCGCCCCGCTGTCCGCTGACTCCGTGTCCGTGGCCTTAAACGTATAGCTTAATGGTGTCAACAATGCAGTAATCCAGACTCCGGGCTGTTACTAAAACTTATTAGAAAATACATTTTATCGCAATTTGTCAAAAGGATTTTGAAGCAAATTTCAAATGAATTCCTTGATGCGATGCATAAATTAGTAAAATAAAATAATTTGTTTTCGGAGATCTAGTTCCCTGAGAAGAAACACCGAAACAAACTCAGAGGTCTAAGTCCCTTATAAAGTCCATACAATCGTTCTGGTCAAATCATGAGAACCATGTAGGTTAATGTCTGAAGTGAGTTTGAGTGGACCTGTCTAGACAGTACAAGGTTTGGTCAGTTATCGTGTAGCTCAACTTAGAACCAATAAGGAGCTCAACGAATAGACCAACAATGCCAATGTAAGGACGTTTGAGTAGGCCACAAAAGTACTCAAACTGACAGACATCTTTAAAAAAAAAAAGACAGAAAATACTTGAAATGGAAAAAGATAGAAAACATAGAATAGAATAGAATAGAAAACATTTATTCGATACAGACGAAGATAACCTATACAGTCCTCATATTCACAATTATGATTTTAAAATATAATTAAGAATTATATATATAATACTTTAAAAAGTAATTATTCATTTAAAAAAAAAGGTATTGAAATCAAATAAAAAAGAAATATAAATAGAATACTTAACAAAGTAAACATTCATGTCAAAAAGTACATAAAAATACGAATTAAAAAATGTCAATGTGTAAAAATAACAGAATAATAGGTAAAAAAGCAAATATAAACATTGGGCCATGTACATCATCGAAGCAGCTCAATCCCAAGCCTTTTATCTTCAAGATAGTCTTTAACTGTGTAAAAAGCTTTCTAGCATAGCTTTAACATTAGGCATAGCTCAAAACATCACTTATGTGTTATTACCGCTACGCGCTACGCCGCTACGTGCTACGCCGCTACGCGCTACGCCGGTACGCGCTACGCCGGAACGCGCTACGCCGGAACGCGCTACGCCGGAACGCGCTACGCCGGAACGCGCTACGCCGCTACGCGCTACGAACTACGCCGTAAAAATCCCGACTCATAAATACTTAAAGGTTAAAAATAAAAATAAAGGTGTTTTTGTTAAAACAAGCTTTTATTACTTACTTGTTAATAAAAAATAAATAAAAAGTTAAAAATAATTTAATACTGATAAGCACGTCAAAATGTAACACGCTTTTATTTAAAAAAATGGGATATATGTATCCATAACATGATACTCTTATCAGAATTAAATTATTTTATGTTCTTTAACTTTTTAGTTCTTTTTGTAAATTACTTTATTCTATTATATACATACACAGATCATACAAATATAAAAACTTGTTTATTATATCTATGATACAGATAGAAGCTTATGATTCTGTCGCGTAACAAAGTTGTTAAAATATAAGTGTTAGTTTATAAACCGAGTCGTAGACGAGGTAAACGGAACAGAAGTATCAAACGAATGTTTTACTTAACTATGTTCAGTTCCATACACTACATTTTTTCATTTCATCAAAAATAAAAACATGCGGGGGGGGGG
>NDFZ01005483.1:1286250-1316098 GCA_002192655.3 Mamestra configurata
GGTCTTTGAGAACTGCCGTTAGAACTGAAAACTAAGCGAAAGCTAAAGCGTTCGGTGACAATGACGCGAGTTTCATGATTTTTGTTCACCCAAAAAGTCCACACTAAACTAAAGAAGTTTTCACTTTAAAAATATATCGTTAATATAATATGGCGCACGATGACGCGACGCTATACGTTAACTAAGGTGCGCTGCCACAGATCGAGTAGAAACAGAGGTCGACGGAATCTATATGAATATTACCCACTAATCTTTTATTTTACCATACGCAGAATAAAGTGTTTTTATTGTTGAAATCGTTGTTTCATTTGTTTTTTTGCAACTAATAATTACTCGTTTTGTTTGTTTTTACTTTTTCGTTAACGTCAACTCAAACCTATGATTAGAAAACTCTCAGGTCAAGCAGTACTTTAATGCGGAAAATATTGTTAAAAGCATTAATTTGTTAGGAAAGGTGCGATACAAAATAACTCTTTAATAAACTATAAATACTTACCTAACTTTTGATTTTATAATCGGAACTTTACGATATGAGAATAGATGCAAATGTGACAGACAAAACACTGTTTGGCAGTCAAAAGTAAATAAGTACTATTATTGTTATAGAACGTAAAAAGCGTATGCCTTCATACTCCGAGCGTGTTGGATGTTTTTGATCTTCAGTTCGTGTATTAAATCATAACAAAACGAATCACCGAGCGAGGGCTGAGTCTCAACGGATCGTAACACTAACATGCAACTCTACCGCGCACAACACCCCGCCAGGAACGGAAGTCGTCTACAGACTATTCCGAGCCCCGACATCGAACTGAGATAAATTCGGACCATCAGAGCCGAGCTGCACGCGTTAAACGGACAGCATCGATCTCCGCAATCCAAATGGGCTTCGACGTCGCACCTCACGTGGTGAAGTGCGACTAGAAAATTCACATTGTTTAGAGCCTCTCGACTCTCGGGGCTCCACAGTGAGCATATCCTTGCCGGATTTGGCTAGATGGGTTTCTCCCTTAGATGCGTTCAGGGATTATCCCGCGGATGGTAGCTTCGCACCACCGGCCGTTCGACCGAGTGCAAACCAAATGTCCGATACCATTGTTATTGTGGAATTGAACGGTATTACTATCGCAACGACAGGCCATCAGTAGGGTAAAACTGACCTGTCTCACGACGGTCTAAACCCAGCTCACGTTCCCTGTTAGTGGGTGAACAATCCAACGCTTTGTAATTTTTGCTTCACAATGATAGGAAGAGCCGACATCGAAGGATCAAAAAGCAACGTCGCTATGAACGCTCGGCTGCCACAAACCAGTTATCCCTGTGGTAACTTTTCTGACACCTCTTGCTAAAAACTCTTTATACAAAAGGATCGATAGGCCGTGCTTTCGCAGTCCCTATGCGTACTGAACATCTGGATCAAGCCAGCTTTTGCCCTTTTGCTCCACGCGAGGTTTCTGTCCTCGCTGAGCTGGCCTTAGGACACCTGCGTTATTATTTGACAGGTGTACCGCCCCAGCCAAACTCCCCGCCTGGCAGTGTCCTCGAATCGGGTCACGTTATTAAGAGTTGTATGGCGACGGTATTTGTCGCCACACTTCTCACGCTTGAATCACAAAAACTGCACGATGGCTGATGTTATCAACCTCGTACGTTCCCGCTCAACCGAGTTAGTAATGAAACAACGAAAGTAGTGGTTTTCCAGCGTGGACCGCGCGAACGATCTCCCACTTATTCTGCACCTTTCATGTCTCAATTACAATACCAGACTAGAGTCAAGCTCAACAGGGTCTTCTTTCCCCGCTGATTCTCCCAAGCCCGTTCCCTTGGCTGTGGTTTCGCTAGATAGTAGATAGGGACAGTGGGAATCTCGTTAATCCATTCATGCGCGTCACTAATTAGATGACGAGGCATTTGGCTACCTTTGAAGAGTCATAGTTACTCTCGCCGTTTACCCGCGCTTACTTGAATTTCTTCATGTTGACATTCAGAGCACTGGGCAGAAATCACATTGCGTCAACACCCGCGAGGGCCATCGCAATACTTTGTTTTTATTAGACAGTCGGATTCCCCTTGTCCGTGCCAGTTCTGAGTTGACCGTTAACGGCGGTTGTTAAGAGCCGCATCGATCGCGCACGAGTCGAGACCGACGAAGTTCTTAGAGCTGGGAAAATATACAAAAAGCTGGATGATCGATCCATTGACAACACTAGCGCCCCGAGAGGCACATGTGTATCAACTAGAACCAACAACCAGCGGCTTCTGCTTCATGTCCCAAGCCCAATCACCCCGGCCCTCAGAGCCAATCCTTATTCCGAAGTTACGGATCCAATTTGCCGACTTCCCTTACCTACATTATTCTATCGACTAGAGGCTCTTCACCTTGGAGACCTGCTGCGGATATGGGTACGAACCGGCGCGACATCTCCACGTACATCCCTCACCTGAATTTTCAAGGTCCGCAGAGAGTATCCGGACACCGCCGCAATTGTGGTGCTCTTCGCGTTCCGAACCATATCTCCCTGCTATAGGATTCCATGGAACTCGAACGCTCAGGCAGAAAAGAAAACTCTTCCCAGATCTCTCGGCGGCGTCTTCAGGTCACTTTGGGTTACCCCGTCGAACTCTCGCTGTAAACGAGGGAACGATTTCACTGAAACGGTTCCGCTGCCGGGTTCCGGAATGGTAACCGGATTCCCTTTCGCTCAAAGGGCGTTATTTATCAAAACCACCAAGATGGTAAATGATTGAAAAAACACGCCACATCGACATAAGATTTCTCTTTGAGCTTAGGATCGACTGACTCGCGAGCAACTACTGTTCACGCGAAACCCTTCTCCACGTCAGTCCTCCAGGGCCTCGCTGGAGTATTTGCTACTACCACCAAGATCTGCACCGACGGAGGCTCCAAGCGGGCTCACGCCCAGACCCTTCTGCGCTCTCCGCCACGCACGTCCTACTCGTTACGACTTAATGACGTCACAAAGGACGTCGCACATGTACGTAACGGTAGTGTATAGGCAAAACGCTATAGTGCCATCCATTTTCAGAGCAAGTCATCCTGAACAGGTGAGTCGGTACACACTCCTTAGCGGATTCCGACTTCCATGGCCACCGCCCTGTCGTCATAAATGTCTTACGTCTTTTTGGTAACTTTGAGCGTTTTTTGGGCGCCTTAACACTACGTTTGGTTCATCCCACAGCACCAGTTCTGCTTACCAAAATTGGCCCACTTGGCACCGTCATCAGATCTCCGGCTTCATTGTTTGAGTAAGCCGGAGTACTCACCCATTTAGAGTTTGAGAAAAGGTCGGGGTCGTTTCGGCCCCAATGCCTCTAATCAGTCGCTTTACCGGATGAGACTGTTGAAATCGACGCCAGCTATCCTGAGGGAAACTTCGGACGGAACCAGCTACTAGATGGTTCGATTAGTCTTTCGCCCCTATACCCAGTTCCGACGATCGATTTGCACGTCAGAATCGCTACGGTCCTCCATCAGTGTTTCCCCTGACTTCGACCTGACCAGGCATAGTTCACCATCTTTCGGGTCCCAGCATTTATGCTCAGAGCGCGTCCACATTCACGGATTGGAAACGAGACGCCTCGGGAGTGCGAGAGGTCGACCTAGATCGACGCTCCATCTTCCCTGAGCGCGCGGCTAGCGCACATCTTCACTTTCGTTGCGCCTTTCAGTTTAATTATCTCATTGACTCGCATACATGCTAGACTCCTTGGTCCGTGTTTCAAGACGGGTCCTGCGAGTGCCCGAAACCGAATAATCGCTGACAGATACGCGCACAGTCCGAGACAACACGGCGACGACAACAGACACGCCGTACAAACATCTGCACCAAGGCATTAACGTTAGAAACGACGTTGTCTTGCATCGGGCCAGACGCGTCTAAAGCGCGTGCGAGATTCGTCAAAATATAGTCCAAAACCGATCCGCCACCGTCACGGTCCCAGTACCCAGTAAAGAGTAATGGGGCGATGGCCCGAACAGCGCTTAGACCGGCATAGAACTAGTCGCGATGTAATTACTAAGAGAGAAGTGCACGCCATCCGTGGACGATGTCAGACGCGACCCGTGCCTACCGACCGAACCGTCGGCCGGTGACATCTAGGCGCGCGCCTGTACGCCGCGGCAAGGAGATGAATCTCTCCGTTCGTTCATTCGAGTTTCGCAGGTTTACCCCTGAACGGTTTCACGTACTCTTGAACTCTCTCTTCAAAGTTCTTTTCAACTTTCCCTCACGGTACTTGTTCGCTATCGGTCTCGCGGTAATATTTAGCCTTAGATGGAGTTTACCACCCACTTAGGGTTGCACTCTCAAGCAACCCGACTCTAAGGAGAGTTCCTCTCGCCGCGAGACTCCGTCGCTACGGGCCTGGTAAACAGCCCCATTCAAGACGAACTTGGACAGAAGTGGTCGCAATGAGAAAGCGGAACCTCCCGAACACCACATCTCCCGCCGCCTAAACAACGGCGGGATTCAGTGCTGGGCTTCTTTCCTGTTCGCTCGCCGCTACTAAGGAAATCCTAGTTAGTTTCTTTTCCTCCGCTTACTAATATGCTTAAATTCGGCGGGTGATCCTCCCTGATCTGAGGCCAACGATATTATAGGGAAGCTGCCTCAAAAATCGAGCTTGCTTACTTTGTACATTCAAAGACAATGGTATTACGCAGCGGTACAAAAGCTGTGTGATTCGCAGCTCTGAGGTTAGTGTAACCGACCAAAGAGTACCGCGTAAGCAAGTACCAACGCGTGTCCTCGCTGTCGTAACAACGATACCCGTCGGACGTCGCTCTGCACGCACACCGCTTTTGACTACGTGACAGTGATGATCCAGATCTTATTGTATGTACGCAATTTCATTTTTAAACGGACTGAAACGACAATGCTTTACACATCCAAGTTACAGAGCCGTCATATGCAGTTCAGCGTGCGTGATCATCTCACACCTTGTTATAAGTGAAGACGTTCAAGCTCAACTAGAAGCGCAATGTGGCATTTGTGTTATACAGCCGGCCCTCAGACAGGAGTGGTCCTGGACGTGTGTCCACGGACCGCAATGTGCGTTCGAAATGTCGATGTTCAAATGTGCAGATCACACTATGACGCGCAGTTAGCTGCGTTCTTCATCGACCCACGAGCCAAGTGATCCGCCGATCAGGGTAATATCTGTTAATTGTTACATATATTAAAAAATGTTGTTGTTTTAAACGAGGTGTCAGTTGTCCCTTGTATTACTGCCTTTATATTTCCTGAAAACCAGGTGACAGTCTGTTAAATGCATGCCCCATATACATTCAGACAAACAGACGAAAGCATATTTCGTTCAGTCAGGCATATTTCGATTAGAAAAGTCGTGTTGTACACTTAACACTTTGCTCGGTACATTTGGTCGGATAGCATGCCCACTTCATGCGATCAATAGGTGTCGACTTCGCTTCGCACAACGATATAGCGGTCGACTGATTCACCGACCTGTTTATGCGAAGCTACAGAACGATGGAATCGGTTTTGTTGAAGCAGAGTCGAGAGAATATTAACTTAGCATATATAAAACAAAATTCACATCAAATGTGTTTGAAAATGAGCTGTTTTGATAGCTTAATGGCAGCATAACGTATTTTTGGATACGATTGATGTTCACCAAAACATTAAGATTAAGCATTTAACTATTTAATTTCTACAAACAAGGAGCCTACGTTTAATTTAATTTATTAAAATTAATTAAAAATATACTTAGTTCATACCTACTTCTATAATGAAAAAATAATGTCGTAATCTTTGCGATATGCGTATCTTGTCACCTACAACATACGCAGTATATTAAGGAAAATTGGTAGATTACTAATAAGTACTTAATCTTTTTTAAATATACAGACTTGAGACATTGAATTTGTATGTTTACCAAGTAGAAGTAATTTTCTATATTTTACTTTAAAATTCTACAAACCGTCATAATGTCTTGTCCACTTGACCCATCCTTTTAGCTTTCACAAATCCTATCCAACTAGGTAATAATGTTCTTTAAACGTCTAAGAATACGAGTACCATAATCATAGCCATGTATTTGTTCGTGTTAAACAATCAACAAAAAAGGCGATTTTACCGTTCGCCAAACAGGTTGATTCTATTCTTAAGCCATGAATCATCCATCACTCTTTAGCTACTCGACGATAGCACGATAATGTAATCTATGCACTTGTTGATAAAAGTGTACACAAACATACATATTTTGATAATATTTACTGTTATATAGTAACTTAATTACACGTAACTATGAAGGCCTCTGCCTAAGTCTTTGAAGAGTACAAGCACGATGTTTTGTCAAAGAATCAGCAATACTTTTCAACGCGGCAACGTGGAAATGCTACCATTGTTCTAGGCACTTTTCCCGTTGGCAGCGATGTTAATTAATTTCTTGATGCCTTAAATTATCCTGACTAAATATCGTTTATATAAAACACTACCTGTGCCCGCGACTTCGTCCGCGTGGAATAGTGTCTTTGGGTAGCATATGTTTTAGAATTTTTTGTTTTCTTTAGTAAGTATATAAAATAGTTTTAGGCAGCCCGGCTAAATTTGGGTGTGTAGAATTATCAGGAAAATAAAGAAAGAATAGATATTTAATTTTGTTTCCAAGCAATATTATGCTATGTTTGCTATCGAAAAATAATCGTAATGGTATTATAAGCTCCCGACAATAATACTTTAAAAAGAAAAAAATAAAATGTATTGATCCTTTTAGTTTAATATAGGTACGATTTTTTGGGCCAAGCGTCATCGTGTCGGGGGACCGCTACTATATTAAGTATGTAATTACAAAAATTTGCGGTCTCCCGAGGCGAAGACGCTTGACCCAACACAAGGTGAGATTTATGACCAAATTTTTAAGAATTACAATAATTACAAGAAATCCCCAAAAGATCGGCTTACTCTTGCGTACATAACATGATGAGACATGGTGCGAAAATTTAGAAAGTGTATGGCAGAAATTTACTGACACGCATTTTGAAATTGTGGCACAAGCGAAAGATCAAAAATCTAAATTGACATACTCTTTGGTAGATATATTTGGAACTGTGGAGGAACATTATTGCATTTTCATGTCTAAATGAAAGGAAGACATTAAGGCTCGCCAGACAACCCACTGTAAAGAGCCCTTCAAGTGCACAAACATTGGCTGAGGTAAAATTGCCACGCATTCGGTTAAGTACCAAATTTTTCCGGCAGATATGAGGAGTGGCAAACTGTCATGATATGTTTGTGATTCTCATCCATAATAACTTGACTTTGAACACAGTACAGAAGCTTCATTACCTGAAGAGTGTCTTGTCAGCGAACCTGTAGTTTTATTGCAAAATTTATCTGTGGTAGAGTAGAGACCAACTATGAGGAGGCGTCGCTACAACAATAATAGGTACATTTGTAACAAAATCTTTAAGCTCTTGTTTTCGCAAATGACACTCACTTCGACGGAATCAGCTTCAGGAATTAAACAATTGATCGATTTAATCTACTACTGGTTAACTGTACAGATACTACGTTTCTGATAGACGTGAAATAGGATTGCCCAGCCCCACTATGTGACTATTCATTTGTACATGCTTCTGCAGTGCGTCGGGAAATCAAATCAGCTTCAAAGCGATCAGACGTGAGCGTACCGCGTCGCAGCTGCAGAGGGTCCGAGGCAGCTCGAACAGTCTCCTGAATGTCATTGCGGGCAAATTTGATTGCCCGCTCGTCCGTTATTTGTCCAACCTGCATGTTTACTAACACAAGGAATTTCCGAAATAAAATGATTGATATTATTAATGCCCTAGGCATTCTCTACCAGTAGGTAAATAAATCAATGGTGGTAAAGATATAACATGGTAGATGCATTGTTTGATTATTTGGAAGAAAAAACAATAAAATTAAAGATAAAATTAAACATAATTCAAAATCTACATACTTCCTAAAATATTTTAATCGGCTGTATTGAAGTCACGGTGGTAAACAATCAGAAGCCACACAGAACAATTATGGCGCCTGATAGTTATCGATCTGCAACATGTTGTTACTAGGCTAAACGAAATACTAGTTTTCTTGGCGCTCAAGCTCAACTTATGAAGTTAAGCTATGCCTGAGCTTTACAGGTGTAAGCTGAACTGAGCATATTTAGTTTGAAAAACTAAACCTTTTGCATGAAACAAAAAAACATTAAAAAATTAAGTTCTTTCCTCAACATGATACTTTTCGTTCTTTTTTTATCCTACAGTCATTGTATTCCTGTCAAATGCACCCAGCGGAACAAAATATTATTAGACAGATAAAAAAAAACATGTTTTGACGTTTGTCGCGTGTTCCCGCCAGAATTCTCATTTTGTTCGCATGCTTTTTGTGTTTGTTCACAAAACTGTAGCAGAATTTGATATTTCATTTCCGTGTGATGTTGGTTCATGTGGAGTGTCATTACTCTCAGGTTTTGACCCTTTACGACCTTGACTGGGTTATTAAAATATAGCCATCAACTCATGGTTGTTCCAAAGGCATGAATCCACAAAGGCCATAACGAAAGAGCCTTTCAGACGGACTTGTTGATTGGTAGAGTATGTTATTTGGGTTTCTGCTAGTTACTACTAAAATTCAAAGTAAGAATTTTCTAATTCTACCATTTATAGGTACCATTTATACCAATAACTTGTAACTGAAATAGTACAGTCAGTTACCCCACTGACCTGCCTTTGCATATTAATATTTGAGACATTTTGGAATACGAATCGATAGAATTTTATAATTCTTTTATATTTAATTTACTTTGCTGAAATGGTTAAAAATATAAAATAATTACCTATTAAATTCTATCGATTTGTTTTCAAAAAAATCTTAACCATTAATGCAAAGGTGGGTCAGCTAATTGGGTTTACTGACTGTAGGTACCTACCGTGCGCAGTGTGGAATTAGTGGGCTTAAAAAAAAACCAAGGTACGTGCTACCTACTGGTTCTAGTCAAACTTTGTCAGTCTAGTGTTGGCGCTCTACCGTCCTAGCTAAGTGTGTGTTCGACCCCAGGTCGATTGGGTTTACCAACAGGAATTCTTCAATAGTAACCCGAAGTATGGATTCGTGCCCTGTTGCGGCAATTGACTTGCCGCTATTACATGGGGCTTAACAATAACTATATAAATGTAGGTTTACTTCTTAACTTCATGCAATATGCGTGTTGTTGTGACAAGTACCTACCTAACACGGACGGAATACTATTTATTGTTCAGCTCATCGTAAAAAACATCCTAAACAAATAATTTGACGGCGGCCATCTTTAAAAAAATGACACAACATTTTTTATTTTATTTGGAAACGACATCCGGATGAATCATAAACTTAATCCCACTACAAGCCCGTGAATAGAAAAAGTATAAATATAGAAACATTACGGAATATCCTGTGTAACGGTATCATATTATCACAAGCATGATAAAAAATAATAAATATTTAAACTACCTGATGTGCATGCCGTGGTCGCGTGCCTGGAAAACCGCGTCAATGGCCAACAGATTGTATCCATTCATAAATTATGATAAAGGTATAAGATAACAGATAACGGAATATTTTTTATTTGCATAAAACGCGCTTCCTATTGATACAAAATAAACACAAAAATTGTAAACTAATGTAAAATATTTGTATTATTAAATAAAATATTTGAATAAAATCCAAATTATGATTTGTTTATTTCGATTTCATTCTAACCCCCTGTTCAGACCAGAGCAAGAGCAGGCTCCGCTGGGGGATCCGCAAAAACACGCCCCTCTGATTATAGTCTGGAATGACTGACTGCAAGATTTGATCTTAGGTCAGTAAAAAAATAAAATTCGGCTATTTTATTTTTAAACAACAGTGGTTGTTAAACAAGGCTTTTTCAAAATAAGACTAGAATATTATAAATGAGACTAGAATAGAGGGAGTATAAACTTCTCAAGCTGTAAATAAATCCACCGTCAGACCACCACTTGGTCGGATGTATTTATTTTATGGCTTCGTTCTTGCTGTAAGTTTGTATCCAGTCAGTTCTGTTTCCATGGCATGAGCTATTGGCATTTTATCAGGGAAAATCTTCGAAAGTTCTTTTGGGGAAATAAAAAAAGGAATAAGATGTGTGCAACCCACAGCATATGTGACTGGTGCTAGAGGAAGATGCTCAGGATAACGTTGAAGAAGTTCCGCATCAACGAAGCCTCGACGTGATCACGACCGCTCTGCCAAGAGCCAAACGACTGAGAAGAACCGACAGCTACCTGCAAAAAAACAAACGTAGGTAATACTTATAGAAGTGCACAATATATGACAATCAGTCATTGCAACAATGAGGACAATGCTAATATAGACAAGACTTTGATACCGATCGCATATAGAAAGCAGTCAATAATTTTAAATTTGACAGTTCAATTATGATTGCCTTGCTTACGTAAGTAAATTGGAAATCCCAAAAAGGTAGATATCTGGGGAGATATCGATTTTAATCAATTTTATCAGCTTTACATGTATTCATGACTCAGAAGAAAGTCTTGATTGTGAAGATATGGTTCTTCACAGCAAGAAAATAAAAGAAAACAATAAATTCTAGATGGATAAATAGCTTTGACTTCTCAAAACTATTTATCCATCTAGAATTTAGTGCTTCGGATCTTCATCCGAAGTGATGACGATTGTCAAAGTTTTTTTTAATTTTTTGTTCAACAATTATGAATATTTAGCTATAGTAAAAGGGTGAATTCTGAGATGAAGGCTGACTAAGGCAAAATGCATGGGAGAAGACATTCATGCTGAGCCGGTCCACAGCCATTATTGTAATCATTTGAACCGAACGTCGTGTATACAAGTAGACTATAGGTCTCCTCCTATCGTCGCTACACCGACCGGTTCTGTACTTCGCGCATTTCCAGCAGACTCCCGTGGCCATCTGATCGTTTCAATTTGTGGTGGGCCTTCCAATACTTCGTCAAAAAAAAAAGAGGCAGGAGGGTGATGAATAAAATGCTTCACTTTATCTTATCTTTGAGCCTAGGTTATCGAGTTACTTTGTTGCAAACATACCGAAGCCATAAATAAAATAAAACAATTGATATTAGCCATGGAAAACTACCAAACACTTTTAATGATTTCTCAAGGCCGTGAAAGAAAGATAAATTAATATTAATAAATAAGCCAGTACAGTCGTAAAATCATATGTCAGTAGAACCGTAAAATAGACAACTCGTTGGCTGTTTTACGATAGGTCAAAGTTATTCCTAGAACATCAAATTTCAAGTATCTACCTAAGTAGTTTTCCGAAAGGAAGCTGCACAAGAATATTTATTACCGGGGGAGAAAGTACGTATAGATAGATGCATAATATCTAGGTAATTAATTACAACAACGAACAACTTAACAACTGAATAACTTTTATAGGTGAGATTGTCGCCAAACAGGAGCCTATCAATTAGTAGATTATGCACCGGGGGATAAAGCAGTATCTTATGTCACTGGCGTCATATTGAATCCCGAACGCAATGCAGGATTCGAGAGGTAAATCCCGAGCGTAGCGAAGGAGTTTACAGTTTAACCCATAAGCGAAGCGAGGGAGTCAATACAAGAATCCTAAATCCAGCCAGGGATTTAAGCTACCCCAAGGAAAATAACCTTAATGGGGATTAAGGTTATTTTCCTTGGGGTAGCTTATTATAAGAGGAGCATATTCTACTTTTTACGCCTACTGCGAAGGAGCGAACAAATTGTGCTCCAGGCATGAAGAGATTTGACTGCGGGCCGTTAGCAGCGCGCGTCGGCCCCCATTGCTAGCTGCAGGTCGCGCGTGCGAAGCTGTGCCTCCAGCCCATTAAATAATATTCAATTTCATTATAAGCCACCGGACAACAATGTGATTTGAATTTGGAACCTCATTTAGACAGCGCTACCTGCCCGTAGCAGCGGAGGTCTGGTGGGCTATGACCTTGCATATACACGTACTTGTTTAATTTTGCACGCCATATAATTTTACGTTTTCGTGCAGGTGGTGTGAAAAATATTTTTCTAACCTACAATTTGTGCGGCTAGGCGAAAATTGACAGAAGAGCTCCTTTACCTAATTTTTCTGACTTTTCATTTTAGCATATTCTCTTCAAATTTACAAATTCAATACTATATGTATATATATAGTATATATATATAAACGTATAGTATAGTTCACCGAATGAAGTAAAAGTCACCCTGTGATGTACCTGCCCAAGCCCTTCGACGCGTAACAGGCACCATGTTTTAAAGTCCTCATGCAGTCAGATAGCGTCATCGTACTTGTTTACCAAAGAATTTCTCGAAATTTCGCGAATTAATTGCGTGAAAACCAATGACTAAAGCCACTTATAAGTTCGACCTTGTTTTATTAAAACTCTACCGAATCAACAAAAATGTTGAAATATCCTGTTTGATCCAGTTATGACTTCATTTTGCTTGTTGGATGCTAATGATGTTAACTAGTTATTGCAATGGTTAATATATGGCAATGATATTTGTTAATTAGCGTATGATTGAATCCTGTCACAATATTGCATGTAACTAGCAGATCAGCTGGAACTTTAGAAGTGTCGTGCAAAAATATAGAAGATATTCTAATTAGATTTTAACTAGCATAAATACTTAAATCTCTTTTAGTAGACCTAGAAAAACAGTATAAGTTGTCCCATTGTAAGGCTCACCTTTCCGCAAAATGTTGTTGCAGCTCGTCCCGCCATCTTCGCCGTGGTCTGCCAAGATGTCATTAGACCCGACATTTGGTTTATGTACCTACCTTTTTTTTTTTGTTCGGGGGTATCCTTCAAAAGGCGCCTGGATTTTTGGGAAAAAGGAGCCAGGGAGTGTGGGATTTTTACCTCACTAAAACCACCCCGGTGATCATCATCAGCAGCATGAAGGGGCCCCGGTACCTCTTAAAAGACCACTCCGAAACCCCCTCTGTGCATAGCTGTTATGACACATCCCTTGGGAGTTGGGAGACTGTAAAGGGGTCTCCCCTGAGCCTCGGAGCACATAATCACTGTACCACCGTCCTGTATCACTCGGTTGACGGATAGAGTCCCCACTGTGAACGCCCGCGACCAGGAGTCCCACCCACCTTGACGCAGGCGGTTGCCTCCCCGACGCCTCCATCTCCTTGTGGGATTGGCCCTCTCACGATCCCGCTCGGCAGCCTCCTTCCGAACCATCACGGTCTCACAGAAAGGCCACTTCAATCCAGCTTTCCCTATCTGTCAGCATAGCCCCCACTACTGCTGGCAGAGTAAGGTCTCGCTCAATCCTGGCAACCCGGACCCACCACTCAGAGGCTCATGCAGGGCGACGGTATGTACCTTCCTACCTATAAGTACACTCATAAGGAAAATTGGAAAACATGGCTCTTTCAGAATTTGGTTTTAATTCCATCCTTGAAATCAAATAAGAAGGTACCTTACTTTTCAGAAAATCAGTAGCGCCATGCAAAGCGAACTTTTCATAAAATATTACTTGAAAATGTTTGTGAAACGTGTTGTTTTCGGTATTTGCGTAATAAACCATTCATTCTTATCGGTTCTATGTTTAGATTCCAAAAGTAGAATAAGGCCATTTCCAAATAATCAGGTCAACTCGGTAAAAATAAACCTCTGGCCGAAAATATGCTGAAAACATTTGTTTCAAATTGTAAACAAGATGGCACTGGCTGGAAAAATAGTATTGTTGGAATATAAACATGCATAACGAATAGATGATTTATTAAAACCAACATTTTGTGTTTTTTTTCGTGATGACCAGACCGATTGTTGGCAGGATGTTTTAAACATCCTATTGGCAGATAAACATAGACTCCTTGAAATGAGTTACACTAAAGCTGATTTGAGTCCGAAAACATGGGGTCCATATTGGGTGGTTTTCGAGATATTGTGACAAATTACACGATTTACAAGATACACTTTCTTGTTGAATAAGCTTTCTTAAATAGTATAATAATACCCGCTTTTGGCATGTGTTGGAAAAACAAAACTCAATTGCCTAAAAGCTAATGCCTTGTCGGGAACGACACGTCTTTTTTACTTAAACTTACAAAAGTTGAAAGCGGTGGAAGTGTATTTGTACGTATTTGCCATACATTTATTTTGGGTAAGTTGTCTCAATAACCAAGGAGGTTTCAAGAAATGTTCATAGCTTGAACTTTACGACGCTTCCTTTTCAAAGAAATGGCTATTTTTTTTTAATAATTTGTGACTGTGAGATCATTAATTCAAGAGCCTTTTGCAGTTTTTGGTCGTAAGGTAAAAATTCTTAAAACCATCGATAACTCTATATGGACCCCATGTTTTCGAGGTCAAAATCGTTGCAAATCAGCTCCAGTATAACCTATTTCATAAAACGCAATTAATTGCCAATTACCCTGTATAGGATAAAAAGGGGAGAGAGAAAAACTCATTAGGCATCAAAAAAATTGTTCACATCGGTGTCAACTGAAAATAATTAATCTTAATTGCTGTTGTAAAGTGGACAAAATAAATTCGTGAAAGACAGAACGATCGTCGAAGTCAGGCATAATTGAAATCTCTTTAAATTCTAAAAATAATAATTTTATAGAAACAAGATCACTCATTAGTTTATTTATCCGCCCACAGACTGAAAAAAAAACATTCATACAAATAGAGAACCTCCTCCTTATTTTGGAGTCGGTTAAAAACAAACTAAAGACAAGTCAATGCCCTTCCAGTTATTCAATGATACATTCTTATTAGATTCGGTAATTAATCTTTCGTCAGCGGTTGATAAATTTAATAGTTGGCTCCTCCCTTGACAGCTGTAGTACCTCGAGTTCATTCACAAGTTCACGTTTCAATGGTACAAAACACGGTGTAAATACTGAAGAAATCGGATTCAGTAAAAAAACAATAATTCCATTACGCAATCTAGATAAAGACTGAAGCAGGTCAGTAATACACTGAAGTACCAAATAATGCGTAATATCACTATTTACGACATTAATCTGTATTCACAATAGTTAATTTGGCACGTTCTAGTATTAACGGCCGTCTATCGACAACCCCATTAATGCATGCGCCAAACTTGTTCGTCTAAAAATAAATTTCGTAGCTATCACTTGCACCGCTCTCAGTCATAAAGTCGCTTTCGTGGTGAACGGCTGTGTTCTACGTTACGTATCAAACAAATAAATAAAATGTTAGTGAAACTCGCATTCCCAACTTTATCGTCTGATTATCCTGACGTCGACATGCTGAGGTGCAAAGAGGTCAATAATTTTGCCACCGAGTGCATTTTGCCGCGTCGACCTAAAAGGAGTTTGGCGCCTTTGCCAGAGGACAAAGAATGCAGCAACAGCGAGTTGAAAAAGACCTGCAAGATGGTGCATAGGAGGCGGAAAAACCGAAAACAGTGCCTCAAGCTGCCAGCATTGCCTGAATACGATGAGTGTTGAAGATGTTTTTTTGAATTTGGAAGGATTCCGAATTTTACTGCCTTTGCCTGCTGAATGCAGTGTTGCCACGCTAACATGGCACTTATAAATACCAAATGCATAGAATAAGTACAAGATATTAAGTTTATTTATTAGTGCATTCGTCAGTTTAAGTCTTCGTGATGGTTGCTGAGGGAAGATGTCCGATACGGCTGTCGTCAAGCTAGTGAGAGCAGCTAAATCGTTAGAAAGCGGTGGAAGTGATTAGTGATTAATTGTTAATTAAACTAGTCACACAATAGATACAGATAAATTGTTATCTAATTAAGTACTATTAGGTGAGTAATTTAATGTTCTATTTGTTTGATAAACATGACGATTATTCTTTTAAAATCATATGTTTTTGTTGTCGTATGGTGGTAATATGTATTTTGAGGATTAGTACTTTTTAATTAATTAAACTTATTTTATGTTTAACTTTAACTCTATATTTCTGTTGTAATTAATTGTATAGATCTGGTTGTAATCTACATTATCTGTTTTAATGTCCGAAATACTTATAACTTTTAGACACCTATTTGGCTGTATGTCAATGTCTCCAAAACAAATTATTGATTAGGAAATTGCGGCTTTCCCGCCATTAGGTACCAAAAATGTTGACCATGTTTATTTGTACAACCAAATTTGTCATTGTGGAAATATAAATAAATGTGATTCTTGCTTGGCATCATCAACAAGTTCGAAGGTAATCGGTCTACGTAGATAAATATTGTAGTTATGTATGCAATTATATTAATCATTTAAATACACGGTAGGTGTATAGGTATTATATAAGATGCAATTTTTGTACGTAGTTTTTTACGATGGAGATATTGATTCAAGCTTCTATGTATTTTCAGGTTATGTTCTGATTTCTCTTTAGACTTTCACTATCAAATCACAATAGAAATAGTATGCATTTTTGAAAAATTGTTTGGATTATTTCTTATACTACTGTATGTTTTTGTGAAATATTACGCACAAGTGTTGCAACATAAACGTTTTGTATTAGAAAGATGTTTATTGTTTAAATAACATGTAAAAAAAACATAGTAGAGGACATTTTGGGACGATAATGGTACCTACAGGTATCTCAAATTTTGACAGATTTTGAAACATATCCAATTTACTCAACTTAAGAACGTCGTATTATCTACCGTTATTTATGTATATTTATTGTAGCTATACATTACGATGTGTATGTTTATAATGGAACTTTTTTCAGTCTCGTCAAGTGTTACAAACTCAGATAAAGTAATCAATGTTTGTTTACTAATTGATAATGTTACGAGTGGCCTTATAGTGTCGTGAAAATTCTGCTAAAGCTATTCTAAGATTTTTGTAACCTACATACTTGATAAGTAAAGTAAATAGTTCATGAATTAAACTGAGGCAGTTTCTTTGGTAGCTTTTTATTTGTATGCTCTATGTAAAAGTATTGGTAGTTTTGTTCAGTAGGTTTCTGTACCTATCTATTTACCTACCTACACGTGTGGATTTATTTACCTAAACGTAGACATCAGTTAGTTATTTTGATCTGTGATAATATGTAAATAAATGTCTTAACTCTAAGTTATTTTATAAGTTCTCTTTTTTCATTAAAAGTACCTAATTAAAACTATTCGTCTTTTTTATTTTCGAATTCTTGAACCTACACATGAGTTCTAAGCCAAACTTACCTACTCTATTTAAAAACAATGTCGAGTTTGTTTTTTAAAAACCATAGTGCCGTAGCCACCTTTCTTTCCCGCCATGTCAAACAGCTTTGTCTATGTCTCATTAAATTATTAATTTTGTGTAACAATTTATTGCTGCTCATATATATTGAGTTAGAAATAATGATAATAACGTTATTATTGTATATAATAACACGGGAATATGAGTTGTTTACTTCAGAAGAACAGCCACTGATATCGTGACATGATTGATTCTCCTGCTATTGACCATTAATTTATTGGAACGCATAACTGGCTGGTTTGACCATGTGAACTTTTGGCCTCGATATTTATTTTTAATTTGGTCATGTTGTAGGAAGTTATGTAAGCTCTAAACAAGTCTATATATGTAGGTTGATTTGTTAATCGGTAACTAATTATTGACCAGTAGAATAATTACACCTACTAAACATATCATGCATTGAGGTATTTCCTGAATGGGGAACTGGAGCAGTAACACCCACACTTCTTTTCAGACAAGTTGAAGTCCTATATAAAACAGGGCTCGGAGCTAAATATTAACAGCTGCACGGGTCGATATTCAAGGTTAAGTTATATTTGCGAGGATAATTAGGCGTAGATGGAAGGACGGACTATACTAGGTACTTCATGAGGGATTGGGCCCCAACTGCAAACAACCTTGTGAGGTGGAAAGAGCGTAGGGAGGCCTGTGTGCCCAGCTGTGGAACTGTTGTGTGTGTGGTTTCGGTTGATACAATAATATTAAGCCACGGGCGAGGTTCCGGTTTGCTAAGCTACTGATAGATTCTTAAGGTGAAGGGAAGCCATAAAACTTTGCCCGACTAGGGAACCAGACTCCACGCTACTTTAGCTCTACCTACTGACACAGATAAATATACTACTAATACTGATAATAACACCACTTTTACTAGGCAGGTAGGTACTATTTGATATGGACTGGATAATAAATTTTACCAATAGGTACACACATTGGATCGCATGACCGACATAGCTGTTTCGGTCATTGACTATAAATGTCAATGTGTGTCCAAATAGTTCATTGAACTGTAAATTATAGGCGATATTGTACTTACATTCATATTGAAAAATAAACAACCAATTTTCAAATCAAAGAAAACACTACAAAGTATAAAATAACTTTAATTTCGGAAGTCGGTGTTTTTGGTTGTTTCTTCGTATTTTAACACCGACTTCCGAAATTAAAGTCGTCAGTTAATTTTACACTTTTTAGTGGTCAATGGTAGTCAAAGGAAAGCAAAACACGAAATTTCGTTTACTTGGATGATATATTTTCTATTTCCTCCAGCTATTTTGATTTAAAAACCAAACTACTGAACCGATTTGAATTAAAAAAAAATAGGATCAATCGGAACGTATATCATTTAACATGAAAAAATATTTTCTAATAAAAAAAAAATAATAATATAATAAATAATATATCAAAAATAAATAAATTAAATCGGACGAGAACGTCCTCCTTTTTTGAAGTCGGTTAAAAATGTCACCATAAACGACTATGACGTAGAAGAGCTCGTGGCTAGATAATAACAGTCGTACGGAACGATTTTCTTTCTAGTATATCCTATGGACGGGTGACCATTTGTTACGAACCGAGACTCCTCTGTGCCTTGGAAAGCAAGTTAAGCCGTTGATGCCGGCTGTCATGTTTTGTAGATCTTTGACAGTCGTTCCAGTCGCTCCTTCTTCCGCCTACTGGAACGACACCAGTCTTACAAAGGCGTATTGTGTGACCCAGTTACTGGTTTTGTGAAGGTTAAATAGGCAGTCGCCCTATGTAAAATAATGGTATACCACCACAAAAAAATCATGTACCTAAAGTAACGCCAAGACGAGTAGGTGCATACTGCTTGCATTGTAAAACAGTTATCAGATCTTATGGAGAGCTAATCTCCTAACTGTACTCGCCCTAACCTAACACTCTATAACTGTCATCATAGCCTATAGCGTTCTGCGTGGATCCTAGTCTTTACCTCACTACAAACCCTACACCTTTGTCAAAATATGTGGCCTGAGCACTGTCTAGACCGAATCTATTAGGGTACAAATTACGACGAAACGCTTTGAGAAAAGCTAGGTAGTACCCTGCCTTTCCGTTGTCTCGTCTTGGCGGAGGCACTACCGTGCTTCCAGATTCAGCTGCATTCCGTTATACCGCAACGTAGGTATATAGTTGGGCAGAGGTTCGGCAGTTTAGTCACTATGATTGAATATAACATACATACTTGTATGTAAAGTAGGTGTTCTTTAAGTAGGTTATGGGTACAAAACAAAAGATCCAATCCGATCAATAGGAAGCCTTGAAACAGTTGCTTACTTACGTAGAAGACATAGGTACACATAAAGAAGGTATTATGTACATTATGTGCCTAGTTCTCTGATTGTTTTACCTATGTACCTCAAACATAGGTAAGTTAATGAGTCTGTCTACCATGTATGTATACCTTGATTTGCTCATCTTTATGATAAGTTTTCCCAGTCATAAATTGCAAATTGCAGATTGCAAGTCATTTTCTCTGTTAGTAGTTCAGACATTTTATGATCGCATTGTTTGTAAGACGCACTCTTGACTAGAATGAGGTACTCCCATGATTGCATACTTAAATAATCTTGCTGTAAAGATGCAAGATTATTTAAGTATGCAGTTACGAATGTGAATTATATTTTCCATACATTTAGTATGGAAAATATCATTCACACTTGTTGATATTTTGTTGTCTACTTACTGATCAAAATCTGATCATTTGAAAGCGAAAGGTTTTTACAGCACTGAAATTGATATTTTTGATAGACGAATTTGGTTATTTTCTACTTCATACCTACCAACTATAAAACTATTTTCGTACGTAATTGTTTCCGTGGTAAACATGAACGGAAAATAAACCACCGTGTTAAGGTATAATTGGCGACCCTGACCAAATTCGTTTCAGTATTGTTTAGGTCAAGGTTTAAGGGCTAGGCTTGTGCGTAGTAGATGAACTTGTAGGTAAATCGTGACTATGATATATAACTAACGCTCCTTGTTGGAAAATTTAAATAATTCATATAGAACTTACTAGTATAGAGTTGGGGTTATTTGGATTTCCATAAAGTCATTTCTCAGTTGCAGTGGGTAGGTATGTTTTCTGAAAACGAGCTTGTTTGATAGCAATATAACGGATCAGAAAGAAGGATTTAATAGCAGTATACCACAGACTACCCCTTTTTTATTTTAAGTTATTTCAGTCCACGCAAAAGTGGTTTAGTAGTTATCGCTGCCAGCGATAAAATCGCCATTATACCCATATTATTAAGTTTGTGTAAAAGTGTTGTGTAACTATTTTTTGTTTACAATACGGAATATTCTATCCATCTATTTATTAGGTAATCTATTTAGATGATGTGTAAAAAAGGTTTTAATTGGCTTTTCTTGTTGACTGTTTACAACTCTGCATTCACGGAAAACAAGATGTAATGCATTATAAAACTGTTTACCTACATCAAAATATGCTGGAAGATTGCTTTTACTGCTTTTCTTTAGAAGAAGATAAAACAAATACTTATGAGAAGTTTATAGATTACAAGACGATTATAAGGTGTGGTTTAAGCGATACAGAGTCAGGATTTCACCTCATAACCCCTTGAACTACACCTTGCAGGAGAAACCGTTAGAGACATGCATACTAATCATATAAATAGTGAAGTACTTAACTAAGTACCTAACAAGAAATATCTATGGATACTTTCACAATTCCCAGAGCGTGTCAAAGAAAAACTGAAAGAATTCCGTTAATGTTTTCCTCATACAGCACGATCCTCAGGGAAATATACCTATAACTTTCATTACATTTTCATTTCATATGAAAACAGACAACTAATTTTATGTAGTAGTGGATAATCCACGTTCAGATATTTAAACGAGAAACTCCTATTTCGTTTCGTGGAATAGGCCGTCACGTCATGTCATGAAATAGAGCGCTTTCCCGCGTAATTTTGTTTTGTTAATCTGTGGTATCAGCAATTATGGTGTATTTAGCTAATTGAACTTGAAGGCATAAGCCTAGATGTGTGATGACTGGCGTTTTGCGGCTAATTTTGGCACTCTCTATTATGGATGAACATGTTATGGATGAACGATGCTAATAAGTACGTACCTATGCTTTCTTCTTTGTAGTCGGTCACATTTAGAAAGCTAGGTACTTTTTAAAACTTTTGCCAAAGTAATTCTAAGATGATGAAGTGATATTTAAAAAAATCAGATGCTTATTTAACCTTGATTTGGAATAATAGAAACTGATTCTTTCACTGCATCTCATACTTCGGGTTTTTGATATGACAGTCTAAACATGCCCCTCATACCTATGTTCTTGGCTCGCTAGCGACAAATCACAGCAAAACCATTCAGCCCATATTCTAGCCAGTACACAATTTTTGCAAAATTTTCCTGCGAATTTTGTCAGATAAAGATCATAACTCCTTAACTCAACCACGCTGTACAGTCGTGCTCGCAATTACATTAATTTTATGAGTAATTGTTAAAATCCTTTCTTGGAAACAACAGGGTGACGCAAACCACTATTTATTGCAATGCTGTTTTTTATTAAATACTAAACTTATTATTGTAAAGACATGGCAACGATGAGTAAAACTTGGCGCCATTTTAGATAAGCGTACACCGGGTTATCGGCGGGAAACAGACTTTATCTAAACATCCATCTTGATTTACACATTTTGAGTGGATTTTAAGATTGGGCTCGTGATGTGGAATTTCCTTTTTAAAATAAATTGATAGGATTGTGTCAATGTGTCATGCGAAAGAGTTTAAGGAATTAAAAATGTCAAAATTTTTAGGCCGGTAAGTCATGTCGGTGGTCCTGCCAGAGAAAAAGTTATCGCGGCTCTGGAACGCAAAGGGCATTTGAAGGCACATAGGGTGTGTTTTATATTTGATGATTTATCGTCCAAAAAAAAGTAATTCCAAGTGTAACCCATTGACAATAGGTACTGTAACACCAGCGACTCCTGCTAGTGTTACTTATTGTTATTATTATGAATAAAACTATATTAGAGATTTGTAACTTTAAAATATATTAGGCGTCTGCCTTCAAAGAACGTTGGAACCAGAGTCATAGATAAAAACAAAACATATTTTTACATTCTTATTTCAAATCCTTTTAGTTTTCGCCAGACGCTTCCAAAGGCTACCTTGTCTGCCAGAGACCTGCATACAAGGAATATCACAGTACCTATGTTAAAAATGATTTAGATAAACATTTTGTAACTTGAAGTAACTGTCAGAACGTTCTTGGTTAAAGTAGACAGATATTGCGGACAAATCATACAAGATGTGTGAATAAGGCTCAGGCTACAGGAGAGAAATATTCAACTTTATTTGCTTAATTTGATAAAATCGGGAGATTAATTTAAGACTCATGTTTAAACATCACTTCGAAATTCGAATGGCACCGCCTTTGCACATCTGTGCACAAGCACCAATCACAAGGTTTTAAGCGATTTTTCAGAATATTATCTAATAGACTACAAGTGCTCATAAACACGCAGGTCGCGAGTGATTATGAAGTCATTTTATATCTATTCCTTCTATAATATTATCTTTACCTATCTAATCATTTTAATATGTGTCTAATAATATAACATGAATATCGAGTCATATCGACAGTTTCGTACATATTAATGGGTAATAATATTTTCCTTGTATCACTTGACTAACTTCAAGTGTTTTGCTAACTAAGCAAGCAAAAAGTACAGGTTTTTTTTGCTTGCCTTACAGGTAAGTTAATTTCTAAGAAGCCAGTACCTAAGTCTGTACAAATAAGTCTTGAGTCATTCAAAGTTAAGTTGTAGAAAAGCAAATATTTTGTACATATTGACGTTACGCACGATTCATTTGAAAGGGTTAACCGATTAGATTTGATAGAGTTATTTTTAATATTATAGGGAAACGCGGAATACTGAAATATGTAGCTTTATCAATAGTGAATACAGACTTGGGACAACTCTTTATTTATTTTTTTGCATGATGAATTATTAATAACCTTGCCAGTTCACAATTTTTCTAACGTAATGTTTGAACTTTTATAACCTTAGAGACAAAAAATCTCGCAATACTAAAAATGACGCTATTATGACTAATCTACACAACGATATTTATTTTGTTCTGTTGTTAGATAACAGGAAAGCCGCTTATTGTAATTAAATCGATTGATTTACAAGATTTATAGTTGCTGACATAATCAGGTGGTTTTTATCGGAACATCCGGAATTTGCGCATGACTAAATAAATATTTATAAATTATACCTTTTCCGTATCCTGCAATTGTACCAACCGGGGCTTTGTTCTTGGGTACCATTGAATAGTTCTTGCAGGGATTCTCGTAGCACTAGCAACGGCATCCCTCAAAAAACGTCACTCAAAAAAAAAACCTAAGATTCTGAGAACTTTGACTTAATGTCCTATCCACTGGAAAAATGATAAATATCTGTTCCATGGTCTTTTCCAAAATGGGGCAGAGAAATTCGCAGTAGTCCACTATCGCGAGCGGTCTTGATCTTCACCTCACCTCGCTCCACATCATTCTGAAACCTTAAAAGGTATCTAGGTCTGAATTTTAGGGTGCAGTTGAGTTTCATTCATAAAAATCAGAAAGCCAATAGTTTAATTGCAACTTTTACTAGTAATAGATTGATTTTATTGAATCACATGACTTAGTGCCGTCCTCTTCCTGGTTTCCTTTTCAACCCTTTTTTTTAAGGTTGGGAAATCATCAAATGACTCTGCTCTGGGCGGAGCGGAAGGGAGTGTCAGAGTCTTACTGACTAAAACCCATCCGTGCTCCTCCAAATGCCCTTTGCATTCCCGGCGGCGGTGACTCATTTGAACAAATTCCGCAACGTCCCTTTTCAACCAAAAGGCGTAAATTAGATTAGAAGCGTAAACAATTCAACATCGTAAAATAAAGGTCGAAGGGATTGCTTGGAGTAACATCAGTCTGTTAGATAACGGAACGATCTATGACCGTTGTACGGGTAGTCAGAAATCCCAGTCTCACTGCAGAATATCGTTTTAAGGTCAGAGCACACATATAAATTCGGATAGGGATCGTCACCGTATCGCCTTTCGCCTCGCCGTCACACAGGCGTCAACCTAACGTAGGCACGTAAACGAAACGGATCAGCAGCTCCGGTACGTCGACTCGGCTATGCCTAGGCGATGCAATTACGCTACGACTCCGATTAGTGTGCGTTGCAGTAGGGAGGGATTTCATGCAAAAAATACTGCACGGCTCGAGTTGATACGGTGACGATCCCTTATGAGGACTTTAGCTAGTAATTCCAGGCTGTGTAGATTAGACAGGAAATACTGGTATTCAGCTAAATCCGGTTCGACTGGAAGCCGCCCCCAATATAGTTGGGAAAAGGCTAGAGTAGTAGCAATAACGGACTCTGACATTATATTTGTATCCGAAATATAAATTATGAATCGTTTTTAACTGCTAGTAAATGTTAAGATAATGATAGAATATAGACGTCGATTTCGGACAACTTTATATCTTTACTAGCCTTTACCCGCGACTTCGTACGTGCATATCTCGTTTATTCCCGTCCCCGTAGAAATTTTCCCATTCCTGTATAGCCTATATCATTTCTGATGAATATGGCTATCATAACCAAAAAGAATTTTCCAAATCCGACTGGCAATTCCAGAGATTAGCGCGTTCAAATAAACAAACTCTTCAGCTTGATTCTTAGTATTGATATATGTAGATAGATTTCCGTCAATAAATGTAGGTCAGTGACCGCTATTGCAACATTATTTGGCGCCCACAATACATAGGCAGGTACTAATGATGATCAACTGTATATTTATTCAAAGCTGAAAAGAACGCTACAGCAAGTCAAATTTATAAACGTTATTGCTAAAGTTCCATCTGAAAATCGATACCGTCTCCTCATCGTCGAGACTCCCAAGTACGCAATACGCATGTGCAACAATATATCGAGCCCTTTACACCTTGGGAACAGACAGACAATGGTGGTGAGTGTCCTGTAGCAATTGTAATCGATACCTACTTAACACAGAACTCGGCTTCGCCGAGCTGGCACTAAATAGAGATGCCTCTTTTTAAAAAAAATAGTGATAAATACACAAAAAAACGCAAGTCTTTTTGCCTTGTTTTTTTCTGACCCATTCGACTTCGTACCATCTTAAATTGATTTCATTGCAACACTTTTCGTTCTTAATCCACCCCATTAGTAGTTGAGACGGGCGATCATAGGTTTTATAGGCAAATCTTGAAATAGGGATGTTGCCTGGGTTAAAAAAATATGATTCTATTTAGTCCGTTAGTTATATTATCGAAAAATATTGAATACGTATTTTTTATTTTATCAAATCAATAAAAAATAACCAAGATAAAACCCTAATTATCTTAGTTTAGGCTGTAACATTGACGTATCTATACAACACGTAACATGATAACGCAATACCTCAGGGATCATCGTAACCATCATTATGAACAACTTTTACTATGGGACTAACTCCGAAATCGAGAAAACTAAATCAGCTGTTCAATACATATTGTCGAGTTATGCGCACATAAATGTATGGGGCGTTCGATTTATTTTTCGTGATATGAATGCAAAAAAAATAAAAAATAATAATTAGTAAACATATGATTGGATCAGCCTGCTCTTGGCTTAAATCTCGCTTGATTTTAAGTGGTATATGATGGAACGAGCGAGCTAAGAATATGCCTGTCCACTCTTGCTTTAAAGAATAAAGGTAGAGGTTAATTATATTGTAAATATGTGAGTTACATGTCCCTTGCTAGCAAACTTAATTTTACCTCTTCTGGTATTGCTTTTTTGTACCTATTAGTATATAAGTGTGTGCTGTATATTAGTGTTATGTTGGGTACATTGTGCTCACATATTATAATCAATTGATTAATGTAAATGTGTATGTTTACAAAATATTGTAAAATTTATATTTGAAAAGAGTAACTATGGAGTTTCTTGTCCGTTCTTCTCCATAAGAATCTACTTTTTGCGAATGGACAAATAGAGTCACTAATATTTTAATTTCAAACTGTAAATTTGACGTTCAAAAGTGCCTTTTAATGGCCTAGTTGAAATAAATTAATTGACGTTGGCTTAAATTTTTTTGAAGATAGTGTTGATACGAGCCGTCTATTTCGTTTTGTAAATCGGTGACACTCACTAGCTCGGTTTTTGTGGAAAGTTTGTCAGTGCCATCTCTAGCAATGGCTGCGCGTGTGCCTTAGTGCTTTGTGGATACGTTTTTTATCTGCGAGAACATTCAAAAGACGCCTGTAATTTTGGGAAAAAGACCTGGGGGTGTCAACTCACTNCAAACTGTAAATTTGACGTTCAAAAGTGCCTTTTAATGGCCTAGTTGAAATAAATTAATTGACGTTGGCTTAAATTTTTTTGAAGATAGTGTTGATACGAGCCGTCTATTTCGTTTTGTAAATCGGTGACACTCACTAGCTCGGTTTTTGTGGAAAGTTTGTCAGTGCCATCTCTAGCAATGGCTGCGCGTGTGCCTTAGTGCTTTGTGGATACGTTTTTTATCTGCGAGAACATTCAAAAGACGCCTGTAATTTTGGGAAAAAGACCTGGGGGTGTCAACTCACTAAAACCATGCCGGTTATCACCATGTAATCATGGAAGGAGCCCCGTTACCTCTTAAAAGACGACTCGGGAACCCCCTCTGTCCAACGGTTTTTCTAGTATTATTGACAGGCTCGCGTTTGCCTACAATCTTGCCTGATGGAAAACAAAGGTGTAGTCGACGATGGAGCACGCTGGCATCGAAGTAACTTGTTTACTCTTGACTGGGAGACCCCTAGGTTGTAGCTATCAGGCAACAAAGACTCCGGCAGGGAATTCCAGTCCTTAGCTGTACGCACAATTAAAGTATTCCCAAAAAGTTTTGTGCGTATGGATGGACGCCTGTTGGAGCACAACCGTGTGGAGGTTTTTAAAAAGATCACTCCTTAGCCTCGCTGTGCACGACAGCATGTGAACACTGTGGTCTATGGATAGCCAAGCCTCGTTTGCCACAACAGCCCGTTGTTCACATAACAAAGACTCGATTCGCTTCGGTAATCACAGGCTCCGATACTGTTTGTTGAATCGATTCGATCGACGCGAATTTTTCCACACCGAATCTTGTTACCGTCTCGTTTCTAATGACGTTATCTAGGGATAGTACTTCTTAATACCTATGATGGAGAGAAGTTGAAAATATTTTTTTGTTAGAAAACAATCAATCTGCCTAACCTTTTTAACCGACTTCAAAAAAAGGAGGAGGTTGCCAATTCAGTTGCATGTTTTTTTGTGTGTCCGTTACCTCATAACTCCTTCATTTATCATGAAAAAAACTTTTTTTATGTGAAAGGGTACTCTTTCCGTTTGGTCCCATAGAAACGTCATCACAATCGGTTTAGTAGCTAGGTTTTGAAATGAAAGCTGGAAAAAATATGTCATCCAAGTAAACGAAAATGCGTCTAGCTTTCCTGTGACTTTCCAGTGGTGTTGTTAGGTTTTATACTTTTTAGTAGTACCCCACAGGTATCACTCAAAAGTGAAAAATAAGTACGTTACGGTCAATTCTTGAAACGACAATATAAGTTTGTAATAAAAAAATGATTTTCTAAATGATAATGATAAAACAAGATAAAAAAACAAACAATTTTCTGACTTTTTCCTGTACTTGTTCTGTCTTCTTGCCAAATTTCATAATTCTAGGTCAACGGAAAGTTTCCTATAGATTTGGATTCCCTTGACAGTGTCGAAATATTTATACGTTAACTTAGAAGTTTGATTTTTTCACAGCTTCAAGGAACTGTTAACCTGAGTATGGTTTTAATTTCAACTCGATACCTCCACGTGTTCCCGAGATAAAGGGTACCTATTGACTGATAGACAGACAAACGGACATCAAAGTGATCATATAAGCACATCTTCGAGCGAATCGTTCAGCATAATGTTGGGACTCGTGTGCGAGACAGAGCCACAGCGTTTGTTTTTCTGACCCCTCCGCTGTTCTTTTCTGATTAATTTCATTGCGGGATCCAAGACAATTTAATTGATTTTCCGGGACTTGTCGAGCTTCATTCACCTCAGCGCTTTTCGGTACCCAAAATCAATAATGGTGATTTTATTAATTTTGGCTTTCAGGAGTTGCAGTACTTGGGAATGGGCCGAATAGTGTGGCGGGCTTGCCCTTGTCATGGAAAAATAATCAAGGTTAATCAAGTATTTTGTATAACAGTTACACGTTCCCTGCTTATCGGTACTTTTATTTGAAACGGTTTTGGTAGAGAAATTCAAGAACAATCGAGCGGTTCTGTATGGATAGTAAATAGACCGTGTCGATTTTTGCAGTTCCCTTTGTTACCTAGTGCTTTCAACAGTAGAATAGGTATTGTGGGTCATCATATCAGCCGAAAGACGTCCACTGCTGGACATAGGCCTCACCCAAAGGGGGGGTTTGCCATAACCGCCACGCTTGGCAGGCCGGTTCGCGATCGCAGTGTAGCTGTTGCAATGCACAGAGAATGCTGCTGCCCATTCTCTGGTGTGTCTCTTAGTTGCCTCTTACGACACCCACGGAAGGTGATGGGATGGTGATATTCTTTTACGTCCGACATAGAGTGGGTCAGAATAAATGAAAGAGTAAGAAAAGAAAGAAATGTTGTGGTTATGAAATCAGAATTTAAGAATGTATGTATGTATACGTATGTCTATATGTATGTCCACACTTCTTGACATTTTGGCTAAAATAACTACAGAAAAACAGTGTATTTTTCGTTAGACGTAATTGCTCATGTCACGAAAATGGATTGTAGTAAAAGAAAATCCTTTCTAGGTAGTTAATATGTATTGTTCGTGTGGGAGTCTGTATGTTTTTGTGTTGACAATTTACGATATTTGTAAATAAATAGCACTTCAGCGGCTGAACATTTGGACCAAGCACACGGGGAGACCTTATGGTCCTCTCCTGGATCCGGCTAGCACGTTCCCGTAGATTAGTTTCCAATGTCGGTATTATTTTTTTGTGAGAAAGTTTTTTAACCACTAGAAAGGCTAAAATAAAAAAAAAAATAAAAAAATAAAATAAAATCTAGATTGACTGGATTTCTATACTAATATAATAAAGCTGAAGAGTTTTTTTGTTTACGCGCTAATCTCTGGAACTACCAGTCGGATTTAGAAAATTCTTTTTAAATACGGGAACGGCACAATTCCTACGGGAACGGGAAAAAACGGAATATGCCGAAGTCGCAGGCAAAAGCTAGTAACATATAAAATAGAAACCTCTTTGAAAGAGCCGCACGATAAACCAGCGTCTAGACTGAAATAGGGGTACATATTTAATGTCCAAGAGAAAGGGCGGGTCAATAACCGCTCCTTGCTCGGGATAAACCGAGCGAAATTTATTATTTAGCCAGTGCTCGTAGTACCTATGAAGTTTTGGGTTTTCCCTTGGATATCTATGGTTTTCCCGGGTTAAGTAAAGTAGTTTTGTACATTATGTAATGTTCTTCCGGTTTATTACGGACGTCGAAATAAATAGGATATAAATAAATAGATAAGTTAGATACTAAGGCTCG